>JASDQU010354041.1:0-12064 GCA_032191745.1 Picea mariana
GTATAAATAAGAGAGGCCAACACCTCATTTGAACACACACTCAACTCACTCATCTAGTGCGCAAGTTTTGAAGGAAGCTGCAGTTGCCGGTTGTGGGAAGAAGGAAGAGAGAGAGGCATGTTGCTCAGTGTTGGATATTCTCTGTTGTTTGGTTCATTATCTTGGCATTGTATTGGCTATCTATATTAAGGAAGTTTTGCTGGGTTTTCTTCCCCTTGAGGGATTCCAAGGATAAATGCTTGTGTACTCTTGTGATTGTGTTTTTCTCAGTGATGCTGTCTTTGCTATTGTTATCTAGTAAATTGAAAGTAACCTAATAATATCAGAAAATTTAACATAAAGTTCAAGGGGCAGAGCCATGAGAAATTGCGAAGTGAGAATTCATGAAATGATTACATCCATTGATCGAAGGAGGAAGTTGAACCGTAGATCTGACCTTGTCGGGATTTCGCGACTCAAGAAATCAGAGGCAAGAGTTATACAAACTTGTGATACGTGAAGTGGCGAGTTTATCTGAGCCATTGGATCGAGGATAGATCTGGACTGTTTATTGTCCAGGGAGACGAGACGTGAAGTCGTGAAACATGAAATTGTGACACGCTTGAAAGGTTGGCCCACAGTCACAGCGAAGGGTCACATCAATGAAGGAGAACCGAGGGACTATCATGCACTAGGCTCCTGTCGAGATTTCGGGAGTCAGGAGAATCAGAGTGACTCACATGTAGAAGTCACGAACTACAAAATTGCGACATTCCTTTCGAATAAGCGACTGGACACAACCTTGGTAACATTGAAGGGAGGGCTTAACTGGGAGAGCTAGTGCCTAAGTACACTAAGGTTTTCAAAGGCATTAAGGAGAAGGTCATGGGTACCCTTAGTCCTACATAAGGTAGTCAGAAAGTCCTATGATTGTTTTCAAAAAGAGAATATCAAGGTCTTAGAGAGTCATTTGGCTCTGGAAGTCGGGGATCCTTGACCAGAAGGACAACCGGTTCCCGACTGTCTCAATTAGAATCCATAGAGAGAGAGAGAATTTGTTCCTGTTAAGAGGAACAAAATTTCTTTCCCTGTCGTGGGTGTGTTACAAATTGGTATCAGAGCATGGTTACAATACTTGGCCTACTTGGGCTCATGGAAAAGTCGTTTAAAAACTCTATTTGGAGTAATTTCAAAAGAGTGACACTCTACCTTACCTCTTTCTTAAAAATTCTGGTTAAAAATGTTGTTAAAGAAAAGAATTAAACTTTCTACTATGTGTATGCATTTAAGAAGTTGAACCATGTAAATTTCATGAACTAATAGACTGTTAGATAATAATAAGTGTTTTTGGAAACACTTGAACAATCAGTGAATCAGGGGAAGACTCCAATACTAAAGGATGGTGACGTATCATGAAGTGGGGGATGACTCCCACAATAGAGACGAGGAATCTGACGAAAGGAGGGCAGTGGAAACCCCTCGAGATCTGGCTAAAACTGTAAGGAGCCTCAAGATCGAGTTACAAAGTTCCAAGGATGACAACGAGAGATTGATAAAGAAGTAAGAGAAACAAATTGAAATTAATGAAGTCTTGCTACAGATCTTATCTAACATATAGAGGCAACTGCAACACAAACCTGCAACCAGTCATGCGGACCGACAACACAAGAAGAGAGGTCAGAGTCCACTTGAGACCCGAAAACATGACTCCATAAGTTACACCACTAGGAGAAGTACCGCGAAGAAGGTCCAACCTGGAGGCAGGGGACACTCATCGGGAGAGTCCTCTGGAAAGAAAGTTGACAACCCCGAAGGGTCTTCTAGTAGCAGGGCCATCTCACATTCTCAGAGGAAAGGAAAGAAACATAAGCGTTCCAAAACCCGTGGTCCTGAAGAGTTCAAGAAATTCAAACCACCCTCTTTTGATGAAGAGATTAATATGGGAGAAGAGGCAGAAGCTTGGCTGCTTGGTTTAAATAAGTATTTCAGGGTCCATGACTACTCTGAAAACTTGAAGGCTCGAATAGCCATATTCAACCTGAATGGAAAGGCTTCTATATGGTGGGAAGACCTTAGGAATGTGAAAGGATTCCATGAGAAGGACTTGTCATGGAAACAATTTGAGAAATACTTTAGTAAGCAATATCTGTCAGAAAAATACATGGATGGGAAAACTAAGGAATTATATGAACTCCAGCTGAGGTAGCTCACCATAGAGGAATTTTTCAATAAATTTCTTGAACTACTGAGGTATGTACCCTACAGAAAAGATGAAAAAGCAAAAATGTAGTGGTTCATTAGTGGGTTACCTCAAACCTACCAGGATAGGATTGAGTTCGACGAACCAAGGACCTTAGAAGAAGCTATCTGGAAGGCGAGGTGTTGTTATGAACAGTTTGGGAGAAAGACAAGACCCCACGAGGATTGGAAGATCAAGAGTAATTAGGGATTCCAGAAGAAAAGTTTTAACTCCTCAAGATTTAAGAACTATGGAAAATATTCTAGGGGGAGCCTTCCTGCTAGAAGTGTATATCTGCAAAATTTCCCCTCTCAAAGTGGAAATATACCTTTTCAGACAGTCCCAACAAAAACCAATAACCTAAAGAAGGAATCCTTAAAATGTTGGGGTTGTGGATAAAATCATAGATTGAGGGACTGCCCACACAGAAAACAAAACAATAAAGGGGTCTACAATATCCAAGAATCTACCATCATCAATGATGTGGATAGGAGCATGCCACGAATCTATGTAGCCGTGGACAATAATCAAGCCGATGACCAAGCTTTAGTAGTGGAACTCGAAGGTATGATCGCCAACCATCTAGTTTCTATTTTAATTGACCCAGGTTTTAATTTGAGTTATGTGGCCCCTCAAACTGCCGATAAGTGTAAACTACAACCAATTAGACTTTTTAAACCATGGTTGGTACAACTAGCCACTGGGACCAAAATAAAGGTGGCAGAGGCCATACCAGCCTGCCAATTCATCATGGGTGGATTACCCACCCGAGCGACCCTTAACATACTTCCCCTAGGATCTTATGACCTGTTGATTGGTATGGATTGGTTGGCTTCTTATAAAACTAAAATGGAATGTTATCATAAAAATTTAGAATGTGTAGATGAAGGAGGGAGAAAGATGACCCTCCAAGGGATTCATAAGCTTGTCTTAGTGAGACAAATATCATCCCTTCAAATGAAAAAGTATTGCAGAAAAGGGTGTTCCTTATATGCAATACATGTGTCAAAATCCATTGAGGATGAAAAACCAAACCTAGAGGACCACCCCATGTTAAGATAATACAAGGATGTGTTCCCCGAATTAGTACCAGGTCTACCTTTGAGAAGGGATATTGATTTCTCAATAGAGATTACACCATGAGTGGTACTAGCATCTAGAACGCCATATAGGATGAGCATGCCAGAGCTGGTTGAGCTCAATCTACAACTAAGGAGATGATGGACAAAGGCTACATCTGACCCAATGTATATCTGTGGGGAGCGCCCATCCTATTTGTGAAAAATAAAGATGGCACCCTTCGGTTGTGCATAGATTACATACAAATCAATAAGACAACCATAAAGAAAAAATACCCCTTACCCATAATCGATGTCTTGTTTGACCAACTGGGAGGTGCTACCATGTTCTCGAAGATTGAATTGAGGTTTGGATACCACCAAGTCCGGATTAAGGATGAAGACATCCACAAAACAACCTTCAGAATGAGGTATGGTCACTATGAATGTGTGGTGGTGCCATTTGGGTTAACCAATGCCCCCACCACTTTTATGTGCTTTGATGAATAATGTACTCAACAAATTTTTGAACAAATTTGTATTGCTCTTCATTTATGATATCCTAATATACTCCAAGAATGAGGAGGAGCACAAGGAACATCTAAGAATCATACTTCAAGTACTAAGATAGAATCAACTCTACGTTAAGTTTAGCAAGTGCGACTTCTTTCAAAAGTAAGTCCATTACTTAGGCCATGTCATTTCTAAGGAAGGGGTGGTAGTGGAACCCGATAAGATCAGATCTATTATGGAATGGCCTACCCCAAAGGATGTATCAAATATCAGATCCTTCATGGGCTTAGCTGGATACTATAGAAGGTTCATAAAATAATTTTCCAAGATTGGCTATCCAATCACTGCCCTTCAGAGAAAGGGGATCAAATTCATTTGGACATCAAAATGCGAGGAAAGATTTCAGGAACTGAAATACCTCCTCACCCATGCACTCGTGTTAAAGATTGCAGACCCAGATAATGATTTCCTAGTATGTACAAATGCCTGCAAGGAAGGACTCAGAGGAGTCCTTATGCAAGAGGGACATGTAATTTTCTACACTTCCCAGAAATTAAATGAACATGAGATCAATTATGTGACCCATGACCTAGAGTTAGCTTCCATAGTACATGCTTTAAAAATGTGGAGGCACTACCTCCTGGGAAGGAGATTTGTGCTTATGAAAGACCATTGTGGGTTGAGGCACATGTTTGATCAAATGAAACTCAACGCCAGGCAAGCTAGGTGGATGGATCTCCTAAGTGATTTCGATTTCAAAATCAAACACATACAAGGAAAGGAAAATAGGGTGGCCGATGCCCTTAGCAGAAGTATAAAAATGATTCATTTTGCAGCAGTAAGCACCTTTGAAACATATGTCAGGGAAAGAATTAGAAATGCACAAGAGACGGATGTATTCTTTAAGACTGTGACCTCATACCTAAGACAAGAGCCTACAGGGCTGAAGTATGAAGGCTACCAAATGCTTGAGGAAGGGTTGTTGACTTATAAAAATAGATTGTATATTCCAAACTGTGACGACTTGAAGAGGTTCATAATGGATGAACTACATAAGAGACTATATACTGGTCACCCGGTATATCAAAAGATGATCATGGCCACTAGGAAACAATTCTATTGGCCTGGTTTAAAGAAAGACATAACTAACAATCTAGCTAAGTGCCTAGAATGCTAGCAAGTTAAGGCAGAACACAGACATCCAGCAGGATTATTACATCCCCTACCGATCCTAGAATGGAAATGGGAAACCATCTCGATGGATTTCATCACCGGATTACCAAAGTCGACCAAGAAAAATGATGCCATCATGGTCGTGGTGGAAAAATTGAGTAAGTCTTCCCATTTCATCCTTGTCAAGTCAACTTGCAAGGCAATAGATATCGTGAACATCTTCATGAAGGAGTATTCAGACTGCATGGCATGCCCAAGGAAATTGTATCTGATAGAGATACCAAATTCACTTCAAACTTTTGGAAATCCCTAATGGCTGGTTTCGAGACTAAATTGTTGTTCAACACAACCTATCACCCTCAAACTGATGGACAGGCAGAAAGAGTAAACCAAATAGTAGAGGACATGCTAAGGATGCACGTAATGCATTGGCCTAAGAAGTGGGAAGACTACCTACCATTGGTAGAGTTTGCCTACAACAACGATTACCAGGAATCCTTGAAGATGAGACCCTTTGAAGCCCTCTATGGTAGACAGTGAAAGATCCCAATCAGATGGATTAATCTAGTGGACATAATTACAATCAGACACAACATGATGAAAGAAATGGAACAACAAGTAGTGCAGATAAGGAAAAATATGAAAATTGCTCAGGATCGACAGAAAATTTACGCTGACAAAAAGACAACTCCTCGAGAGTTCAAAGCCGGAGACCATGTCTATCTCAGAGTTAGACCCTGAAAGAGTTCCCTGAGAATGGGAGCCTGTGCCAAGTTGGCACCTTGGTATTGTGGACCTTTTGAAGTCCTAGATAGAATGGGACCTATAGCCTATATAATATCACTTCCTCCCACAGTAAAGGCACATAATGTTTTCCATGTTTCATTATTAAAGAAATATGTACATGATGCTAACCATATAATTGACTGGTTTGTGATCCAGGTGAAACCGAAGGGAGAATTCCTGCCAGAACTCCAATGCATACTAGACAAGAAGGAAACCTCACTCAAGAATGGAACCATTGCACATGTCAAGGTGCAATGGAAACACTTTGGCCCAGATGAGGCTACATGGGAAATGGAAGATGCCATGAGACATGCATATCCAATTTTCTTTACTTCTGTACATACCTATCATGTTTCTATATAGAACATCAAGGATGATGATTCCTTTAAGGGGGAGGGAATTGTAACACCCTGTTCCCCCCAGTCTGTAAATATAAATTTATTGTCTAGGAACCATGACAAACTCAAAGTGTGAATGTTTGATTTAGATGGACCTTTGTATAAAGGTCGATGAATGTAAATCCTACTATTTTAATAGATAATGGAAATGTGTTGCATGACTGTTGAGAAGGGGACGTGCTAAGAAAGACCACGATTTCTAATGGAAACGCGGTGGAGGGGACCCAGAATGGTTGCGTTAACTTCCACCGAACCAACACCAAGATGGAATTAATTGCTTAGATCAGAACAAACCTCTAACCCAGGAATGAATTATAGTCAGACTGGTAGGTGGGAAGGCCTCCTCAAGAGTTAATGAGGGGATGGAGAAGAATGCCCATCTGTAAGGCTTCCGAACCTGACCACGAACTGGAGATTCGAGCCACACACAATCTTGCCGAGGAAGGCAAGAAAAGAAGCAAGGTGTGGGCAGAGGGGACCAAGGAAAAATGCAGAGACGAGAGTGGAAACTCTTGGGGTCCAAGGAAGTATTGAAAGTGAAAAAATTAGTTTTGATCATAGGGAATGGAGACTAAGTCAGGAGAAGGAGAGCAACCTTCATCCTTGTCTATTCCTGTATAGGGAGAAGGAGAGTAAACTTTGTCCCTAACTTCCGTTGAGCTGGAAGTAAGAGATTGAATCTCAAAGCATCGTGGCCTAAGCTTGGGGGTGGCCAGTGATAAATCCATTGGGAGTTACTGAGCCTATGGTTGGGTGGAAATGAGAACCTCTCTCGGCAGTCGCATCACGCCTTATGGTATGATAAGTGTTTCTTTCATTCTTTGTGCTTCAACTTGAAATAACGAGTGCACGCTTATATTTATACACCTGTAAATGGTCTCTGTATTGAATGGTTTAGTTAAGAGTATGCATTCGTCCCTTGAGGAATTTTATATCTGTTGCTTTTCCTTATGCTCTATTTTAATTTCTCAAGAATAATCTCCCCAGAGAAATTCATCACCGTCTTAGAGTCGAGTGAGTAACCCCCCCTGTTTTCAGAGGTTGAACCCCACAAACACTACAAGGACGGAGTCTAATAATCTCAGGAGAGGTAGTACAGGTATGCACCGAGTCTCTACAAGGTGGGCACAAGCCAAAACCATCTCAAGTCCTAGAAGTTAAGGAATGAACGTAAGGAGTGCGTGGAAGAATGCTTCTAAGTGTTACGTTCAAGAAAAAAAAAGGAGTGCAAAACTCTTAAGTCCTTCAGAGCGAATAAAGCTTAGGAAGAATAGTGAGATTCAAGTATCGAAAGGGAATATCCTTTCATTTAGGAGATGAACAGATGAGGTCCATTCGGGAGGATCCAGGGTTGGTAGTGACCGTTAGATTTGAGGAATGGGCACATGCGTTAATGTATCAATTCCTTTAGTCTTCACAAGATCACACATCGAGAGAATCGCACGTTGGCACGACTAGACTCCCAAAACTAAAGTCACAACATGATCTGGACCGTATATCTAAGGATCTGTCAGGACCCTCCTTGACCGTCATATCTGAATGCGAGGACCAACAACCGTTGGATCTAGGAAAGGTGCACGAGGGTTAAACCCTTCGAAAGTATATAGGATAATGGACCTTGCAAAGTCTCGAAGTTTCAAAACCATCGGGACCGTCCATTGTCAGGGTAGACAAATGGAAATAGATCTGAGAGATCGAGGATTTTAACTTCAAAATATTTGCAAGGGAAAGAGTGGAGCTGATCCTAGCCATTGGTGCTAGGAAGGACGTGTGGCGAGCGATCAACATTTCGTTGACTCACACATCAGAGAAGTCAAAGGGTAGAGATCTAGGAACTCGCGATGCGCTAAATCGCGATATGATCCGAGCCGTCCATCGGAAGGGACACGTGACGAGAGCTCATAATTTCACTGACTCGCAGAGTATAAAGGTCAAGGGGCAGAGCTGTGAGAACTTGCGAAGTGTGAATTCAAAAAATGAACACATTCGTTGATCGAAGGAGGAAGCCGAACCATAGATCTGACCTTGTCAGGATTTTGTGACTCGATAAATCAGAGGCAAGAGTTCTGCGAAGTCGCGAGTTGATCTGAGCCATTGCATCGAGGAGATATCTGGACCATTGATTGTCCAGGGAGACGAGATGCAAAGTTGTGAAATGGGAAATCGCGACGCGCTTGAAAGGTTGGCCCATAGTCACAGGGAAGGGTCACATCAGTGAAGGAGAACTGAGGGACTAGCACACGCTAGGCTCCTGTCAGGATTTTGGGAGTCGGGAGAGTCATAACGAATCACATGTAGAAGTCGCGAACTGTGAAATTGCGATGCACCTTTCGAATAAGCGTCTGGACACAACCTTGGTCACATTGAAGGGAGGGCTTAACCAGAAGAGCTAGCACCTAAGTACACTAAGGATTTCAAAGGCATTAAGAATAAGGTCACAGGTACCCTTAGTCCTGCACCAGCTAGTCAAAAATTCCTATGATTGTTTTCAGAACGAGACTATCAAGGTCTTAGAGAGTCGTTTGGATCCGGAAGTCAGAGATCCTTGACTAGAAGGACAACCAGTTCCTGACTGTCTCAATTAGAATCCATAGAGAGAGAGAATTTGTTCCTGTTAAGAGGAACACAATTTTTTTCCCCGTCGTGGGTGTGTTACATCATTTGACATAACTTTTCCTATTGCATCCACATGGGAAGAGTCCTCCCATGCTTATATCAAGGGAGATAGAAAAACCAATTTTTTTGAATGGATCCAATGCATCCAACAACAATTTCATGATATTTTATAAAAGGTCAATGCCAAGTTCAAGTAGTGACATTATCAACATCATGTTCCAAACATGTTTCAGGTTGGTCATAAGCTATGGTTTCACCTATAGAAAGAGTGACTTGTAGGCTTGTTGGCAACCCCACATATTTTCAACTTTTTTAAGTATTTAGCTACCTACCTAGGGGTCATACGATTATTGTTCTTCATAAGAAATTTTTGAAACTACAATTGTGATCTTTTGGTTATTCCTAGTATTTTTGTTTTCATGCTTCGTTCATGACTGAAAGCATGAACGAGGTGTTTACCTCTTTATCTAAAGCTTATGAAAGGTGGATGGCCCTATAGTTTTCGTTAATAAAGATTCCTTCCTGCTATGAAGCTCATCTTCTTTATTGACTCCTCAAATGTGAAGCATGTTTTGGGTTGTTATTCGAATCACCAATGATCCATTTGATTTAAACCATGATATATATTTTTTATGGCTCTTGGTCATGCCTATCCTTGTCATTACATTTTGGTTTATAAATTTTTCCCTCTCTTGAACTTTAGAAACCAAACCCACCTCGTTGCGCAATGATAATTTTTAATGCACCTGGTCGTGGCCTATACCTTGTGGGAGGTGGAAGTCCGACAATGATAAGCCCATCACCTCGAGCTAAGTCTCAGGTTTCGCATGTACTCCTAGCATTCATTTCATGAAACGCCTTCATTTGGTATTGAAGAGCCTATGTTCATATGCACTAGGGTATTTATGAGTTTTGGCTCTGAAATGTCGTTCTAGTCTTCTTCTAGAAACCCTCCCTACTCACTGTGTTTTATTGTCTGCCTTTTGTATCCCCATGTCCCTGGTTGTCAGGATTGAACCCAATGGCTCTCAGACCCTGCTCCTGTGTGATGATGCAAGGGAGGATCTCGAGAGTCAAGGCTGGATTATTTTTCTTGAGAAATTCCAGGGTTTTAACTTGCGAACCACTCAGGAATTCTCCCTTTCTTTTGATGGATGTCGAGCCAAGGTAGGAGACATTCAGGTCAAGGTCACACAGGAATTTTTATGTCAAGAAACAGGTCTTCCTTTGAGAGGGTAGAAGTGGTTAAAAAATGCCAAGGTCAAGGAGGTTCCATGGAGACTTTTCTTCACATCTCAAAAAATCAACTGCTGCGACAAAGTTATGCCCGTGTCCTTATTGAAAACCCGGTGGCATGGTTTGCTGGCAGTCTTGAAACAATTTGTGATGTGCGAAGGCCGCTTTGGTTTTGTTTTTCTATATCATATACATTTGCTGATGAATTTCATTGGGTTTCAATTAAATATGCCCTATGACCTGTGGAGAAGCCTGTATAAAATGGCAAAGAGGTACAAGAGACAACAATTGGATTCAATCCTATTTCACAACGGTTTGATAAAGATACTGTTGGTACATCAATTGAAGTTACAAAATGATGACTGAAATGCCTTCCTAACCTGAAATGGCTTCATTAACTTTGATGTTGTAGAGGTTGACAAACCCGTGATAGAGGAAACCATAGTCCCTTCATCTACACAGGCTTGTGTTATGGCCACCCTCAATAAGCCTATACTCGACCCAAAAGTCGCTGAGCAGATCCATGAACAACGCTTGCATCCTAACGCCTCTGCTAAGAACACAAACAGACCTGTGGGCAAGCCATCAAAAGGTGATATCGATTTAGGTTTTAAAAATAAAAGGGCAGGTAGGTTGATCTCAAGGAAACTATGAAATAAACCAAATGCTCATGTGAGATCAATCAAAACGATCGAGATCCATGAAAGCTCAGATTCAGAGATCGAGATATTCTTGGCCGAAGAAGACCCTCCTTCCTTCAAAGCAGATCTTGACCAGGCTTACAATTTCGTGGATAATTTTCCACCCTACTTGAAGCATAGTCAAGGATTTCCAGGTATCAAGTTTGATAACAAACCTAAAGGCAACAGTGGGCACAGTTTGGCACACAACCGTGGGTATTCTCAAACGACCATCATAGTTTCACAATGTGAAACTTCTCTGTTATGGATTGACAAATATTATGCAGACATACCCATTTTACAATCGCAAATCAAAAACCTTATTGATCAGGTCGACCCCCCAACAGATGAAAATTGTAGGCTCAAGTCCATTGTTCAGAGACAAGGAAAACGTTTGAAAACAACATGCAACATCATAGTAAAAAATGCCGAGAGTGTAACAACAATGATCAATTCTGAGATCATGTGAATCATTTTGATTTTCTAGTTAAAGGTAAAGATTTGTTTTTATTGTGTTACATTCTTGTTCATAGAATAAATTAGATTTTGTTGCTAAAATAAGACTAGCTACAAAATCAACAGATTCTGTAGCCAGTCTATTCTTATTCGAAATTTGGAAAATATCAGTTAAATGAATATCTGAATTTCTTTATTTCATATTTTTCTTTCAGGATATCTGGCAGTTTATGGTGATCAAATGATATGAATAATTTTTGGGCTTATTAGACATATCCATGGCTTATTTTTGTGTAAATAGGAACAAACTCTTTTAGTTTTTAGAGATTTAGTGTGATCTGGGGTGGTTATATTCCCCCCTATTTTTGTAATCAGTAGATGATTGTGGATATTTAATCTTATCTCATAAGATAAGACAATTAGCTTTTTTTAACCCTTTAAAAACTTGTATTTTTTGTAATGAAGACATCTTGGCCTGGGGCTGAAGGTGGACAAGTTATTCACGAATTTGGACGGAAAATATATTTACATTTCGACTTTAGCTCTCTGTAAATGTTGTTTTCGTTTATGGTTTGTTTATCCTAATTAACTAATAGTTGTTGATAGATTTTGTCTTCACAATTTATTATGACATTGGGAAAATTTCTTTAAAATATAGTCCACATTTTTGATGCTTCAGATATTAAAAAGAGTGATCATCCATTCAACCCAAATGATAAGATTTTTCATGAGTTTTGTTGAATGATCAAAATCATGTTGTTACAGTTAGATTTATCTTAAATGTAATTGCTTGCAATCACAAATACCACAATGATTATTTGCATCTCATCTTTCTGTTGTTAAAATTCAACAGTCAATATATTGTTTTGCATTTATTCCGAACAGTTTCAAGGTTCATTGCAGATTTATCTCTTGGACAGATTGGCTGGA
>JASDQU010354044.1:0-12064 GCA_032191745.1 Picea mariana
TTATGTTGTCGTCATCATTCATCTTCATGTTACGAAGCTCATTCTTCAGACTCATAACTTGTCCAATGTTTCTGACTGAGAAGAGATTTGTTAGGGCATCGTACATCTTCTTCGATGAATCAAGATGGGAGATGTAGGGTATCAAGTGGTCTTTTATAGAATCCACTATGATACTCATGGAATTGATGTCAACCTCTTTAAACTTCTCCATAGCTACAACGTTCTGCGGTTCCTTCTCTTCTCCTTCTTCAAACTCTAGCTTCACGATATTTCCTTTCACAATATCCAACACTTTATTCTTAGCAAGTATGAGGTCAATCCTTGTCTTCCATGCTCTGAATTTAGAGGCTCCATCTAGCTTGTTTTCAGACTTCATAGAGTTCGTCGTGGCTTGCTTGACTTGGTCAAACCCTGGATTTGACCAGAAATCCAAACTTCACGTCTTGGCCTTCTGAGAGTACCAGGAGATGCGTTGGGCTAGGGCACATTGATCTATTTGGATATTGGGTCAATCTCGTCACGTAAGGTGCCTCGACAAGAGGTTTAGGGTTTCTGCAACTGCTTCTGCTAGTAACCCTAGCTGCAGTGCTTTTGGAAACTGCTCCTGCTAGTAACCCTAGCGACAGTTCCTCAACGAGCTCAATGTCTAGCGGCTATGTTTCCTTTCAGCATTTTAGGTTGACTGAAGGGGTGTGGGCCCATAACCTGTTAGAATATAGAAGATGGTGTGCTTGTTTTACCATTGATGATACCCTCGTCACCCAACCACAGGTCGAAGCCTCCCTCCAAGCACCTTAACCTTGACCTGAGAATTCCTCCAGAAGCAAACCCTAGGCTAGATAGCCAAACAAAGAGCAGCGCATCTCTCCCCAAGGATAGCACAACACAAAAGACTAATCAGATGTTCCAAACCCTAGCCAAGAGATATCCAAGCCAAATATTGAAACTTGCTGCTGTTGCACCTGCACCTGCAACCCTCCTCCAAACCTGTGCACCAACTGCAACTGCAGTGCGCACCAACTGGGAAAATTGCAGTCCTAAGATGTGACAAATGAAAAACTGGCGCCCTGTATTTATAGTAATCCTGCCAGTTTATTGGGGCCGACTTCTCCTTCTGGGTAGGTGTATGTTCAGTATATTATTATTAATTTTGGTCGACTTCTTCTCTTGAAGACTAATAGCCTAATATAAATTATATTCTTGAGCTGACAAGGCTTCTAGGGTTATTAGCCAATTCATTAGGGTTTCTCTTGCTTCCCGGAGTCTTCTATTCTCGTCAGGTTCACATGTAGAGGTAAATACCTCCTGCAACTACCATAATATTAACAAAAAAAATGTCCAGGCTGACATATCTCTGCACACATGCTAGCCGGGTCTCTCCTACAACATCAAGCGATAGATCAGGGAAATGCAGCCAAACCTCCCCCTTCCTAGACAACCCGGTGATAAAATAAACATCCTCCTCTGTGGGATGATACCAGAAATAATGATTGACCCTAAATGCCTATCGAGTATGATCCCAACTACAAATCAACTGCTATAAAAATGGAGAGTTCCCCCTAACGAATGTACCCTTCTCATAAAAATTGAGGCCAACCCCCATAAAAAGGGCATGTGTTTGAGGTACAATAGGGAAAGGTATCCTCTTCCTCTCCCTCTCTTGGGCCTCCCACTCACATACAAATGTGTATGTTTCGACTCACTACTGCTTTTTCTCTTCCTCCTCTCTTCGGCGTTGTCTCTAATACACATACATATATTTTTAGGCACATTTATATAGATAAAATGAATTGAAATTATAAAACGCACACACATATAAATAACTTGTATTTAAGAAAAATTAAAATTAATTTATGTTTGAAAAACAATGTGGAAAAGTAATCGGTGTGCCAAAAATTGTAACTAGCTCTGACTCAATGCCCTATATATAAAAAAAACATTTCTAGGCAGTGTTGTTTGTATAACGCACTAGTGCTCTGTGATTATTGGAGCACCAACATGTATTTTAGCGGTGTGTTGTGTTATGTAATGCACCGGGAATGGGGCGTCGCACAATACGCAATGCTTTGACATTTAATTTTGTTCCAAACTAGGTGATGCGGTTAGATATACATAACACACCAATGCTCCTCGATGCTTGGATCACCAATACGTCATTAGCTGTGAAATGATATTCATGGCATTGGTAACAGGGTGTCCCCTTGGACACACCGATTTGCTAATTTTTAAATGTTTATCTCGATGCCATGTTGTGCATGACATCAACATGTTTACTATACTGGGACACACCAGCAATAGGGCATCCCATAAGATGCACCGCTCTACTAAATTGTGAAATATTCAACCCAGTTTCATGCTTTTTACAACACCAGTGCGTTTGTTGGACTTCGGGGCACCAATGAGTTAAATTGTTTTGTTGGAAATTAAGAGTAGCAATGTGTTAATTTGAACGCACCGGTGCTCCAGTGTTCTTGGAGCACCGACGTTTTGTTTAGTGGTGTGTTGTATTGTATAAAACACTGCCAAAAAGGCATCCAATGAGACACACCGCTATTCCAAGTCGTTAAATATTTGTGACTGTATGGTTCTGTAAACAAAACCGATGTTTTTTGTGAACCTTGACACACCGCTATGATAAATTTTATGTGATGAAAACTGGGCGGTGCGGTTAGTTAAAGGGAATGCATCAAGGCTCCACTCTTATTGGAGAATCGACTATTTTTTCATGGTCTGTTGTCTTTTGGGACACATTGGTAACCGAGCATCCCCTATGACGCACCACTATGCTAAATTCTTATATAAGTTTCCTAGTGTCATGTTATTTACAACATTGGTGTGTTTGGATAAATTTGGTGCACAACTAGGTTAGTTTTTTTTATGGAAATCTGGTAATGCAATTTATTAATGTTAATACATTGGTATTCTAGTTTTCTTAGAGTATTGGCATGTTGTTTTAGCAGTGCGTTGTGTTTTATACTGCATTGGGGATGGGGCGTCATATAAAACGCAACATTATGTTTATTTTTAAAAATTTGTCGCAGTGCTTTTCTGTGAATGGCACCGATGCATATTTTTATAGTGTATGCACCATTGGTGGTGCTTCATGTATATTTATGCACATGACACATTGTTTCGGGGTGATCCAAAGCGTTCAAGAACACCAGGTGGGATTGAAAAAAAAATGGGCCAAATTTCATGCCAATTTCAAATTTTAATACGATGAAAATGAAAATAAGAAGTAATAAACAATTTACTACGACTCTTTAGTCCCGAGGAGGCCTAGTTCCACTATTGAGAAGAAATGAAAATTTGCAGTATTTTCCAAAATTTGGAAATTTGTGGAATCTACCAGTGGAGTTTTTGAATTCACTGTAGAGCATTGTGAATGGAGCAGTCTTGGAAGAAGAGTGGGCACCGGTGCTTGTTAAAGAGTTTTGAAGCAACAAATGAAGTGTAATAATGAAAATTAGTTTGATAAAAAAAAATTAATTTTACCCTACCTCAATGCAATGGACGACGGGGATACTCACCGGGACATAATGTTCAACGACACTGGGTCACTTTGTTTGATTCTTGTATCTTTTTATTATAACGAGTAACGATGCTCCTGAATAGTTAAGCATCAGGGCACTATTTATTTGTGTGCATCGGGGCATATGTACCTTATAGGCACATCAGTAAAAAAAACCTTCACAAAAACCTTCGGTCACTAACAACCTCCTCTGTAAACAAAGAAGGGATAAATTTTTCAGGTAGGTTCCATAAAACCCTCTGCTACAAGGTGTTATCCATGTAGTGCTATCAATCATAGAATTGACAAGTAGAGAAAAAATTGAATCGAAGGGGAAAGAACCATGTGTCCAATCGGCCATGGAAACAAACACAGGAAGAGGTGTGTTAGAACTCATGTAGATTAATTGAAGCCAACACTTGGAGACGATGTGAGTATGGCAGACATTTGTCCTTGATGGAAAAAATTTTGATAGGGAAATCCATGGGAAAGTGAGCATCGGAAGGTTCTCTGTGGAGATGGTTAGAAATATTCTAGAGAGGAATATTAGGTTATACAACCAAATTTCATATTCCAACTAGGAGATGGTTAGATTTAGACTTCAGAACAAAAAGAAGACCTAGAGAAGGTATTATCACATAAATGGTATCGGGGACATGCACATCTTAACCTTCGCAGATGGAATTTGGCCCTAGAAGATAATCATTTCATATGTAGTTAGCTTGAACGAAACTACCAGGGATTCCAATGGAATTATGGAGTAAAGATGTTTTGAATTTTTTGGGACATTAGGGAAATTTATAGATTTAGAGGAGAACTTGTTCTCAAAAGTGGAAACAAGAGTGGTGAGAATCCTATTGGAAACAAATCTTCGTGAAGATTTGAAGAAGGAGTTGGAGATCACATGGGGTAAATGGAATTTTACCCAAGTATTAGATCATTGGGATATCTCATTTAGATGCTTGAGTTGTCAAGTAATTGGTCATTTATGGAAGGAATGTGCCAGTCCTACAAGGAAATGGATATGGAGGGAAAATAAGAAAATCTCAAAAGGGGCAAAAAACCCTAAAGAGCATAACAAATTCAAATTGGAAAAAGAAAAGGTGTCTATGAAGAAAATGAAAGAAGAAGCAAAATTAGGAAATATGTGAAAGGTAATGACGAAGACTAGTAGTCCTAAGGATAGGAGTTAGAAGATGAGTGCAAATTCTCAAAGAACTAAGAGGACAAAAGGAGGGTCTAGAAAAAGGTATGCAAAATGATTTTATGCTAAATAAACCCCATCATTATTTGATGTTAGATGTAGTAGAAGAGATTTGTATAGTAAAAATTTCTACTCAAATTTAAAGTATAGAAACGGTGGGATAGGGAAGGACCCAACATCCAAGTAGAAGAAATAGAAAAATCCCATGGGTGTTGGAAAGGGTAGATAAATGATTACAAGAAATAGAAAAAAACCTAGCTCAAACAATTTGGAAAAAGATGAAGAGGACAATTACATGGAATCGGAAAGGAGGAATAAGCTAAGATACCATCATAGGTCTAGGAAGAAATCTTATCGGGAAGAGAAAGAGGAGGCCCAACCTTTAACCCAAAGAAACTGTCATCTATTGGAAGGAAATCCTTCACGATCTTAGCAAATAAAAAAAACAAGAAAGAAACAAAAGAGGGAAAAAATGATTATAAAAGGGGCCCTTAGAGCAGGGAGTTCCTTTGAGAAGGTGACCTAATGAAAATCATTTCCCTAAACGTGAGAGGGGTAGGGGCTATCTATGAGAAGTTAGCCTTCAAAATATGCTATGCCATTTACAAACTAGATGCTATATTAATTCAAGAAACCATGTGTGAAGGAGCTAAGTTGGTGGGTATGTTGTCTTCAATTCTAAAAGATTAGTGTTTCATATCTATAGACTCATAAGAGAAATCAAGGGGGGGCACTAACTGCTTGGATAGACATTATGGAACTTATCAATTCATCGTTTTTATCTACATGTATCTAGACTAACATTTTTTTTTCCTCGGGAAAAAATCCTTGTATTGATATTTCAGAGTAAGAAATCAAATACAATTTGACTAGCTTCTCATCCCTTGAAACAAAACAGAAATTCCCCCTTCTTCTCAGAACCTAAATCCAAAAAAAAAAAAAAACCCTTACTTGCTTCCCAAATTCAAATATTTTCATCACTTACAACCTTACCAACATTGTTATCACCTAAAAATCACTCACATAGCTATACATGTGATCACTACAAAAGTCATCAATCTAATACACCAAAGTGCATACTCATGGAATTAATATACCACACTTGGCAAAGAACAAAACTATGGAAAGTAGGTTTTTGATAAATCCACACGACTCGATAATGTGGCTTTTTGTGTATTTTGTGCATGCCTACATGATTGTTCCCTTCGAAAGTCACGCGGGATGACCATACGTCAAATCTCAATCACATTCGACACATTTATGGTAAAAATACCATCATGAAAATATTCCATCCAAGGTACCAAAGGGACTCGCGCCTCTTAACATTTAATATCGGTACCACAAGTGGTTCTATATTCACTCAAATATGGGGAGCCACACCCAAGTGACATCCATTTCCCACTTGGAACCTGTAATGTTTTAGCTTGAAAAATGATTATAAAAAGAGGCCATTGGTATGCATACAATGTCAGACAATTGGCTTATGTTGATGGACACTTGGTATGGATTAGTGGTTTTCATTTATGTCAACCATTGGAGATTGATATTGTAGATTGATTTCAACCCTTAGTGGTTGATGTCAACCCTTGGAGAAAGTCCGGTAGCGAATTTCGGTAGAACAAAGGTTTGGGTAATGGACCCAAGTTTGTTTGATGTCTAATGGTATGAGTTTTAATATATTTTAAGGTAAGACTATTATATATGGTTATTACATGTCATTCCATTTCCTATGGTATGTGGAACATCACATAAATCCTCACGGTTGGAGAGTTATGGCCATGTGAAGTTGGATAACTCAGGTTTGGGTAATGGACCCAAGTTTGTTTGATGGATAACGATATGAGTTTTGATATATTTGCGGGTAATACTATTATATATGTATATTACATGTCATTCCATTTCGAGTGGTATGTGGAACTTCACATAACTCCTCACGGTTAGAGATTTATGGCCATGTGAAGTTGGAGAACCCTCATGAGTCATCTAGAAGCCCCAAAAGGTCAAAGTAGTCAAATTGATTGAAGAGATTTTTAGAAGGTAAATAATAAAGTGAAGTGATGAGTGTACTATAATTCAAAGTGAATACAAAAGAAATTATTTAAATAATAGAATTAATGGAGAAATTACTAAGTTGCCAAGTGGTTAGAAGTGGGTTAGCCTTAAAATAAGGAAAGTGGTTTAAGATGGTTAGAAGGTAAACCCTTGAGGTAAAGTGAAGTGATGAGTGTACTATAAGTCAAAGTGGATACAAAATAAATTATTTAAATAATAAAGTTAATGGATAAATTACTAATTGGACAAATGGTTAGAAGTTGGTTAACCCTAAAATAAGGAAAGTGGGTTCAGATGGTTAAAAGGTTACCCCTTGAGGAAGCTACATGGAATTATAAATAAGAGGCAAGACTTTCTCATTTTAAATCGCACTTGATCATATTGAATATCTACAGGTGACTGAGGTAACCAAAGGATATATAAGCCGAATTTCAGAGAGAAGGTGAAGTAAAGAAGGTCGAAATTCAAGGGAGGATAAATTCTTTTGATGATGTTTTCTAAGGTATGTTATTTACAGGTCATCTCACCATTTTCACAATAACTTTTTTTTATAGAATGATTCAGACTGTGAAATTGATAGGCCATTGAGAGAACATATCCAAGTAGTTGTGGTACGAATTACACATAGTTGCCTTCAAAGCTTCAAAATCTTGATCCATTGCAAGATTCCAAGTGAAAGAATTATTTTTAAGGAGAGCAGTGAGAGGGGTCGTAATCTTCCCATAATTCTGAACAAAATTGTGATAATAGTCGGTTAAACCCAAAAAACCACGCAAGATTTTGATACTCTTGGGGCAAGTCCAATCCTGCATTACTTCAATATTTTTAGGATCCACCCGGACCCCAGCCATTCCAACAATATGACCCGGGTACTCTACTTTTGAAGCTCCAAAGGCACATTTAGAGCGTTTGAGGAAAATTTGGTGCTGTGAGAGTAGATGGAGAATTTGATCCATATGGGAAAGATGAGATTGCCAAGTTTTACTATAGATGAGAATATCATCAAAGAAAAATAAGACAAAATTACGGAGAAAAGGATGGAAGACATTATTCATGAGGCTTTGGAAGGTGGAGGGGGCATTACACAGGCCAAAAGGCATGACCAAAAACTCATAGTGACCCTCGTGAGTTTGAAAGGTAGTCCTTGGTATGTCAGCTTATTACGAATGTATCTAGTGGTAACCAGAATGCAGATCAAGTTTACTGAAGTACTGAGCACCGTCAGCTCATCCAAGAGATCATCAATGATAGGAATGGGGAACTTGTCCTTGATGGTGAGCTTATTGAGGGCGCAAAAGTCAGGACACATGCATCAAGTACCTTCTTTCTTAAGTACCATTACCACAAGGGAATAATAATGGTTGGTATTGGGGTAGATAACACCCACTTGGAGCAATTCCTGCACTATTTTCTCAATTTCACTCTTTTGGGAAAAGGGGTGATGATAAGGGTGAACATTGGGAGGAAGACTTTCAGGAACAAGGGCAATGGAATGATCAGGAACAAGGGCAATGGAATGATCATGAACACCATGAGAAGGAGGAAGTTCCTGAGGGGTGGAAAAAATAGTTTGATGTGTGGAAATGATAGCTTAGAGGTCAGGATGCACAGAGGGTGTCTTAACAATTTGAATAGAATGGAGTTGAGCAATGATACCAGAGTGGCCTTTCTTGAGGATCTTTTTCATATGATGGGAACTAATGATCTCAGGAGAACCAACTGTGAGACCTTGGAATTGATACCTTTGTCCTTCCTGTTGGAATTGCATGGTTAATTTCTTAAAATCCATAAGAATGGGACCCAAAGTGCATAACCATTCAACACCTAGCACAATGTCATAACCTCCCATGTCAATGGAAAACATATGAGATTTCAGTTGGTAATGTCCAATTTGAAGACGAACATTTTCACAACGCCCACCACATTTCATGGACCCACCATTGGCTATCATGATTTGAAAATTATTGACAACACGAATATAACAATTGGTTTCCTGGGCAATGCGATGATGAATAAAATTGTGGGTGCTACCACTGTCAACAAGGATGATGACCTTCATGTTCTTAATGTAGCCAATGATCTTGATCATTTGTGGGGCCGAGAAGCCAGTGAGGGCATGCAAGGAAATAAGTGGCTCAAATTCAGGTGGGTCAGCAGGCTCCTGGGTGGCATCGGGAAGGGAGGGTTCTTCAACAAGGGGAATTGTCACATTCTCTTCAGGAACATCTTTGGAAATGACCATAAATAGTTTTTGTTCCTTACAGTTGTGCCCTGGAAAATAATTTTCAACCCAATTATAGCAAAGACCCTTCAGTTGACATTCATCCATTTCAGCCCTAGTTAGTTTATGGACCTTGAGGGGAGTGATAAGGGGGTTAGGATTAGTGGGTCGAGGGCGAGGAACAAAAGGGGTTTTTTTGTTCTAGGGAAAACCAACTTGTTGGGCCTCTTTAGCATGTTGAGTAGCTTCCAACCAAATTGGAGGGCGGGCCATGAGAACTTGGGATCAGATTTCATCATTGAGACCACTGATAAAGAATTCACAGAAGAACGCATCTGACATGCCCTCTGTTCAAAAGGCCAAATTCTCAAAAGCAGTGATGAAGTCTTCCACTGTGGCTGATTGTTTCAGCATGGTCAAACGATCAAGATAGTGGGTATTAGTATCAAAGCGGCCATAGAGCTCAGCAACAAACTGGGTCCATGCAATATACCCCTGACGTGATTTTTTTCTCCATTTCCACCATTGCTAGCGTTCAAGATCTAGATAGAGGATAGCATAGCGAAGTTTGGCCAACTCGTCAGTAATACCATGCAGAGAGAAATAATGCTCCATTTCAGTGACCCAACCCGTAGGATCGGAGCCATCAAATTTATTGACCTCTACGCGAGGAAGACGAGGTTCACAACGGAAGGAGTTGGATTGAAAATGTGGAGACTGAGAGGAATCAACAACATCGGGTTGGTCTGATGAGGAAGGACCCGTAGGGCGGTTCAACAATTGATTGACAACAAATTGGAGGGAGTTAAATTAGGTTGTGAGGTTGGCTTCCATGTTGTTATATTTGTGCTCTAATTTTTCAATGCGGGAATGGGTAGAATCCATCTGAGATGTGATATGTTCAATGGAGACATGGGCTTGATTGATGGAATCTTGGATTTCTTGGTTGCAAGTGGTGTCCATTTGGAGAGGGGAAGCACAGGTGAGGAAAGAAATGGGTGGGTAGGACCACAAAAAAATGACTTAGAAGTAATAGGTACCACGACGATCAATGCGTGAAGGGAAAGATAACAGAATAGGCGAAAAAATAGGGAAACTGGGAAGGGGTCAGGTCCACTGAAACAAAAAGGATTAAAAATGAAGGGTATGATTGCAATCATGGAAAAAATGAGAATCCAATGGAATAGGTCCCAAATAAGTGTGTCAGTGGGACCATTATACTCCTGCGGAGTTATACTCTGGCCTAAAGAATATTGCAGTGACGAAATTCCCAAATGCTTAACATGAAGAAGTATGTAGTAATTTCGCAACCAAAATGCAGAAGACATCGTAGCACGGCAATAAATCGTGTTGGTTCTATTTATGTTTCCTTCCCAACGATTAGGGTATTCAAGGGTTCTACAAACAAGGGTTTACCCTGTGATATATCTCTCTGATATACATGCGGGGTACAACAGTAGTACTTGACCCAATATCTCAGGGCACCAACTAAGGAGGCTAGATTGTACCCTTAGTTGTACTACCTAAGTACCCAGGTACTAGAGAGTATATTCTCGAGTGTTGTTCTCAGTGGCACTATAGCAGTCAGGTGGCCGATCAGTTTATCTATGGAGGGCTTCAGGAGATCTAGGTTGATCTGTATACAGGTGTTGTCTGATGCGTTACCACTCGAAGGGGTACCAACAGGGGTTACAAGGGTGGCCAAAAATTGTGCTCTTAAGTACCACTTGTATTTCCTACATGTATGAATCCCTGACCACGGATTTATGCGTGTAACAACAAATCTCTATAGCTTAAAGACGTCGAAATACGTCTCTACCCTGAAAAAAAATTAACCCACAATTTTCTACCAAGGAAGGTGCTCTAATACCACTTGTAGTATTCCAGATATATATCAGTATGAAAAACATAAATAATTAGCTAGAAATGGCAGAGAAACAATTATATAACCAGAACGATACCACAATAATACCAGAATAATACCAGAATAACACCAGAAAGAGTTCTTTGATTACTGAGAGAAATGTCCACTTGCCTCTTCGTGGGGGCAACCTCCACCAAAGCAGAACTCTATTACAATAATATCCAAGACAAAACTTCTCATACCCTATATTCCTATTTATACTAAATCTATCTATCCAAAAGAACAATCTAGAAGAAGATCCTTCTAGAAGTGGAAGCTTCTATTAGGTCTTCTTACATTTGACGTATTCCTCCTTATTGCTAGGCCTTATTAATATTGACCTTTATTACATGGAAATGTATTATTCTACCCACTTGAGAGGTTAGGTAGGTTACGTCCCTAACAACCACAGTGCCTCCTGGTAGCATCCTGTGACAATGAATACTGCCTACCACTGTAGATATGGTAAATCTTGTAACCCTAGACGTCACTCTGTGTCTCGGCTATAACACTGTATCATTCAATCCATGAGTGTCAACTAGTTCTAGACATTGAATGGATGTTTCCCCATATTCATTGTCTCCATTATCTATGAGTGGATACTCAAATGTCTCTTCATGAGTCATCAATGAGCTCTCTAAAGGTAGTGGCTCCTGCGACTCCTGTGCATCAATAACCTTGACGTCAGTTCTCTCGACAACCACCTGTGAGTCTAGACACTCCTCATGCTCACCCATCATCTAAGGCTCCTCCAACTCATGAAGCTCTTCCATCAAACTGTCCATGTCACTTATATCCTCCTGAGATAAGGTCGATATGTATGATTGGTCATCCTCTGGAGTGGGTGGAAGGGATACCTGACTCAACTCCTCCCAAAGTTGCTCCACCCATGACTCTGATTCTTGAAGGGCCCTCTGTGCGCTCTTCAAGAAATCATGTGTGCTCATAAACTCATAGGAAAATCTATCAAACTCATTGTCTTTCTCATTTAACGCACCATGGTACATCTCAACAATCGCTAGAAGATAATATCTATCCATAAGGAGATGTTGGTAGTTGGAAAACTCTCCTCCCAAACCATCCCGTGTCACTGTGGGAGTTCGGGATGGGTGGCTTTATGGTGGGTGTCTAGCATCAACGCGCACAGAAGATACAGTCTCAGCAAGCTCTATT
>JASDQU010354047.1:445-12064 GCA_032191745.1 Picea mariana
TGAGCGGGGCAATGGGATGAAGAATTTGTGGGTCGGGGGGGGGGGTCGGATTCGGGTTTATTTGTTGTGCAGTGTACGGACGAAGATGCAGCGGAAACATGTACGAAACCTTGCTTTGATACCAATGTAACAACAATGCTGTTATTAATTATAAATTCGTAGACAGAGTTATTTTGAATAAATATATTGATAGATAAATGAATAATAGATGATTACAATCGAGAACTGAGGGCTCGCTTATATACCCACGCGGGGGTGCCCATAACCAATAGCCATGCCTTTTCATTATTAATAATTATTTATTAATTATCATTTAATTGTTATATTATTTAATATCTTATTATGTGTATTTTTATGTTCATAACATATAAACATAAGCCTAAATGGAATAATAGAATAATAATATAATAAATGATAAATAAATTAAGTAAGAACATAATAATAAAATAAATAATCTAATAATGAATTATAAAGTCATGACTATTCGTAAAAGGGTGCTTCGGATATATTTATAACCGAGCTCCTCTCAATGTAACATCATCATTCAATTTACAAATTATATATTTGATTGATTTCTCATATCATTGAGCAAAAATTAAGAAGTGTATGCTTCAGGGTGCATTAGGAGAGCAGATATATACTATTATTGGACTTGTTCCTGAAACTCTGAGGTTGCAGATCTGACAACTGAGTTGCAGCACCAAAGTGCGTTTTTTCAGGATATTTTAGGTCCTATTTGGAAGCATAAGGGCAGGTTTGTCAGCAGCCCGTGACGGAGATATTTAGCAGGTTTGACAGCAGCAGTGCCCTCTTAAACATTTAAGGTCCTATTTTAGGGAGATGTTTCATCCTACTCGTGACTGCTTGGAGGGTACTGTTATGACAGCACGGAGTGCTACTCTTTGACTGTTATTGGGGGCCTATATTTAGCAGCATATCATTGACAGAAGAGGGCACTGCATTTAGTGCTATTCTCAGACATGCAGTTGCTATGTTTAACCCTGTTTTCAGTTCCATATTTGAAACTGCCTCACCTATTCCTAGCAGCAGCATGGGGTGCACTTATTGAGGCATTTACTTACTGATGTGGGGCACTCCACTTACAGAAGTTACACTGCTATTCTTAACACCATGAAGAGGGCATATCACTTGAGTATTGCACTTTCTATTCCCATCTTTTGCTATTTTGAGAGACATTGATGTCACTCTCCTTGCTCATTCTATAAGAGTGAAAGGAGAGGGAGATTGTAGGTTATCGGTTATTCCTTAGTCTTTCGTTTCTTCTCCTTCTCCCATTTCTTATTATGTTGGAAAATGTGTAGCAGCTATTAGCTGCTATAGTTGATCAATCAGCTCACATGAATGTACTTCAGTGTTGATGAAGTAAAGGAATTCTTTTGGCTGTCTAATTTATTCTTTTGCGTGGAATGCGGATCTATGTGATGGCTTTTACGCTTGGATATTTTTCATTGTGATATTTCTTTAAATCAGTAAGATCAGGATTAAACCAATCTGTGTGGCAGATTTTGTTCTTCTGACTCCGTACACCCAACAGACTAAGGCACCGATCATTTTTTATTTAAATCAATAAATCTTTTGTTCTAAGATTTCCCTAGGGACTCCCCAGTGGAACTAGCATGCAGTAGTTCTGAAGAGAGAGGAAACCAACTAAGGTGATAGTGTGAGCTGGTTACTTCTTGTTACACATGAAATTCCCTTGTGATTTTGTAGCAGGTCTCAAGGACAATTTTGAGTGCTAACACAACCAAGGGCACAGAGTTAATCTGTCTGACTAGCTCCAACTAGATTTAGGTCTTCCTTATTGGCTCTTGAGTCTCAACCAATCAAGGGCATGAAGTTAATATACTTGACTAACTCTAACTAGATTTATGTCTTCCTTGTTCAATAAAGGGACAATCATTAACTTAACTGGCCAACATACTCGTTGGTAAAAGGTCTTCCTTGCTGGTTCAAACTAGACCATGGGGTGATGCACTAGCTTACCTTGCCAACCTACTCGCTGGTACAAGGTTGAACTTTGTTGCTAGCTACAACTAGTTCGAGGGAAAACAATCTGCCCTGATAGCCCCAACCAAATCAAGTTCCTCCTTGCTGGCTACAATTAGTTTGATATAAAACAACCTACCTTGCTGGTAACAACTAGATCAAGGTCCTTGCTGGCTACAACCAGTCCAAGGGAAAACTACCGACCTTGCTGGCCCCAACTAGATCAAGGTCTTCCTTGCTGGCTATGACCGGCCCAAGGGAAGATATGTTAATTTGCCATGCTAGGACAAGGCTTTTTTTGTCAACTCCATCTAGACAAAGGTTGTCAATATGATTTTTGTAAACTACGTATATCAAAGGTTGTCAACATTAATTGCCTATATGAGAAATGATGGTGCTCCAACATCCGTGTATAAGAGTGTTGGGAAAGGTGTCTCCTCACTCTTATTCACACTTCTGCACTTAACAAAATATTTCTTATAGTCCTAGTTAAATGGACAGGTACTTCATGATGTCGGTGCCCATTAGAAGGCTCTTTCGCATTTGCGATACCAGTCTCATGCACATTGTTTCCTCATGCATGAAATGAATTATTCATGGTGTCAAATATTCCACCTTAGTTACTTTACTGGCTCTTCAGATTCTGCCTTTTTTTGGTGTTAATTTTTGAATCTGTCTGTTAGTTTACTTTGAACTGTGTACTCCACTTTGAACTAGGCAATTTTCCTTATATTGCCATCTCTGCTTGACATTGAAGTCAAACTAAAAAATTATAATTTTTTCCCAAATTCTAGTTCGTCGAGCTCTACCAACTCAGCCTTGTACTACCCACTTTGCTTTGATCTAAAGTTGGACTAGAGACTTAGAGAAATTTAACCACTTCCCTATTGATCTCTCCACTTTGTATTGGATTCAATTCGTTCACTACCAATTCCACTTTGCACTTATTTTAACTTGCCTCGAACATGCATTGAATTGAGGACTTCAAGTTTTCCTAGAAACTCCTCTGCTTTAAGCTGGACATGCTCTCCATAAGGCTCTGCATCCTTCACCTACATGACTTTTCCTTCCTCACAGACTCCACCTCCTCCACCTATAAGATTCCATCTTCTTCTCTCATATAACTACATCTTTACTCATAGGTCTCTGCTTCTAGGTGAAGCCTTCAACATACACATGAATCCACCTTCTTAAGGTATTGGAGTCCACTCTCAACAGTCCCTTGCAAAAATACCCAAGTGACTACTTTGTCTTGATTTGAAGTTGATCACTGTGCATTAGGGGAATTTTGAGGTAAAAAATGGGCCTCAAAACAAAAAATGTACGATCAAAATCAACTTTAAAATAACCAATCACATTTTAGAGCATGACATCATCCCTTATGGTTGAGTTTCCATTGGTTGAGTTAAAGATGTTTATTTGTCACATTTTAAATGGAAGAGGACAACCTATAGTTAACCATGGTAGTGTTATAAGTAAAGTACTCATAATGACAAAAGTACTATAAATTACTTTTGAATATAATATAAATATACTCATAAACTAAAAACAAATGTACTTTTGAAGAGTACTTAGAAGTACTTTATATAAATAAAAGTTTATTTTCATTATACTCTCATGTATTCATATATACAAAAGGTAAAGGTAAGCATACTTTGAATGCCCTCATGTGTTTTTATTACCCTCTCCTCACATATTTATGGTGCTTTATAAATTTATATTACCCTCTCCTCATTTTAGTTTGAATGCCCTCATGTGTATATTACCCTCTCCTCAAATATTTATGGTGCTTTATGAATTTATATTACCCTCTCCTCATGTTAGTTTGAATGCCCTCATGTGCATATTACCCTCTACTCACATATTTATGGTGCTTTATTAATTTGTATTATCCTCTCCTCACATATTCGTATTTTGAATTTTGAATGTGATACATTTATTATATTATATTTTGAATATTAAATATGTAAGTACATTCATAAGTACGTTTATTATATTATATTCAAAAGTATATATTCATAAATATATTTATTATATTATATTCAAAATAATTTATATGTTTAAAAGTACTTTTATTTCTAGTCACGTCTATAAAAGATTTTTGATTGATTTTATTTCTAGTCATCTTTTCAATTTAACTTTACCATAGTTACATAGATTGTAGTGTAAGAGGCGAGTTGTAAATATACCTTCCTCACAAAATAACTAGCTCATAATTTTTTATTATATCTTTTAGGAGGCCCATTTTAGACCTCAAAGTTCCCCTAATGTTCTTCTAAGACATAGGTCTTCTTTATTACTTACTCTGTTTTGATTGAGAGTTGATCATTCCATTTTGAGTTCACTCTCACTATAAGGAGAGACTCTGCTTTACTTAGAAAAACAACTTCAACATTTGGTGATTTAAAAAAAAATCACTTCACTTTTAATGGCATGTCTTCCGCATATAAGGGAGGACTCCTTTTATTTCCACAACGACTAAGTGTCCACTCCTTTTGTTCATTGAAACCGGTTTGATCGGTTCATTACCAGTTACGGTTCCGGTTCAGGTTGGACCCTCGACCGGTTCCGGTTTTTCAAACTATGAGTTGCACATCCTTGGGTTTGATAACTTGAACTCTTGTGCACATAATTTTATTGAAAACAATGTTTAATTTGAAACTTGCCTCAACAACAACAAAAACCTCACTGATTACACCAAAAAGCCTCGATATTGCAATTGAAGTTCTGATACCATCACAATTTAACTCAAATTACATCACAAGGTTATGTAAGTAAGTCAATCCAAACAGTACACATGGCACTTATAACAATTATAAAACATAGAAATTGTACGTATTTTCAAATATGGCTATATGACATGGAGCGGTGACTGCAAACGATTTACCTCCCATCCACAGGAAATCCTACACGAATGCCACCCTTGGTACGATGCTATATAATGACATGGGTAATGGGCTCTCTCTCTTATAGGCATTATTCAATTCTCAACAATAGAAATCTCATAGTAAACCGACCCCTTGCTGGTATGAGGGTACCTAACAACTCCTCTGCCAGCCCTCCACAGATCTGGAAAGGAAAATCACAACAGACAATAATGTCCTGTAACCTGTCCTCTCTACTGTGGAAAATGCACAATGGCCCTTTGTAGGCTTCTCTCCATAGAAAAATTACTCCCAAGGTCCTATGCTCTTAGCAACAACATTAACTCATACTAAATGCACCCCTGACAATATTGGATATTTGTGTTGTCGAGGGGTGTGAAAATTTTGAAAATCACCTCTTAATGAAAATTCAGAAATTTCACCTCAAACTTGAGGTGCCTGGGATCTATTTCATGTGATCTTTCAGCCTTAGGGCTCAATCTGAAATATAAATTACAACAGTATATATTTCACACCCATCCAACCAAATACACAAGGCAGCGAAAGAAATAAACACTGAACAATTGTACTTCGAGGGGAATATGTTTCCAACCCTTAGGGCACAAATCCCAACAGATAACAGATCTTAAAATTACTTAATTATAGCACATTTATTACTGCAGTATATATTTCATTCCCATCCACCCAAATACACAAGGTGGTGAAAGAAAATAAACACTGAACAATTGTACTTCTAGGGAAATATGTTTCAAGCCCTTAGGGCACAAATCCCAACAGATAACAGATCTGAAAATTACTTAATTATAGCACATTTATTACAGCCATAAATCTGTCCACTTAGCTTCTATATGTTTGTCAAATCACTCAACAACACAGATCCCAACATATAATAGATCTGGAAATTATTTAATTACAACAGATTTATTGCAGCCATAAATCTGCCCACTTAGCTTCTATATGTTTGTCAAATCACTCAACAAAATCAGCTAGCTGTTCATGATAAATTGACATACCAAACAGCTGTAGAAACTACTCATTCACCATGAGATTATAAGCTGAAAATCAGATCTACAAGTACACAAAGTTTGGGCAGCAAAGCACACTTCATATATACATAACAATGAAGTTACAAGTACATACCAACAACTTATCACACGCTGATACAAGATAGTCCTTCAGGCTTATCACGAATTACGGCTCTCTAGTGCTTCCCAAAGCCTAGCTAGGGCATCCACCATCAATAACAAACCCTAACCAGAAATACAAAGGTCGAGCAAGGCATCCCACCAAGATATCTAGCCACACCAAAGGCTCCACAGCAAGCCGACATCAACACCAACAAGTCCGCCCTTGATCTTTCACCAAGCTTGCCTCACACAAGCTCTCCAAGCAAAGAATTCCATGTCTCCTCTAGGCTTTCTTTATGACAAACCTTAGGTCCTTCTCACACAAGGACTCAAATCCTAACACTTCAAGTCTCTTGTAAGTTTTTCCTTTCAGAAACCCTAGCACCTTCCTCCTTTGTATAAAGACAAGTACAAAGACTCAAGACAAGTTTATCTTCAAGATACAAATGATCTAATGAACTTTCACATGCTTCTCCATGAATGCTACAACCAAGGACTCTCTTCTCCTTTTATATATTATAGTTGAGGGATGCCAACAATAGTAAAGTGGACTAGGTCCACAAGTGACCTAATCTAATCCTTAAGATAAGGTCTCTTCACCGATAAGGTCTCTAAGTGAAGCACTTTCTCTCTCCAGGGTGTATAGATGTCAAGATAAGGCTCCTTACGTGGTGTGCTCTTTGTCACAAAAAGGTCTAGCACCCCCATATGATGTAAAGTCCTAAGCATCAAGGGGCTAGTTTTGTGCACTCATGAAGGTTGCCCACTGTCACCATCGCAGCTCTTCCTCACACTTATGGTTGGGTCTTCTCCAACTAAAGGGGGCCTTCCCTAAAGATACGATTGCTTAGGGTATGGAGTGGAGGCACAAGGTGATTTTTGAATAGTAAGCCTTAACAAAATGTATGGTAGTAGTAGAATGGATTATTGAATGGTGTGAGAACAAAAGGTGATGGGAGTACCCTAAGACTAGTGCCTACCAAATCTTGGGCAAAATGGAGTCAAGGAAGATCACTTTAAAGAGGGATGTTTTATGAATAATTAAGGAGGAGAGGGCTGCAAATAATATGCCACAATTGACCTTAATAGTGTTGGAAATAACTATATAAATGAGTCTTGGAAATCCCTATTGGTACTACTACTGAACAAGTTGTTGAAGGTGCTTCCCTACAATGATATATTAATTACAACAACTAGCTGATTTGAAGTCTTGGTTCCAACATGAACCAATGAATGTTGTTGGAGGATGATGCCCAAGAGCTGGGCATTTAATAGTTATGGAAGAGTTAGATGTTAACCCCAAGTTACTCAGTTGGTCATATCTTCTTTTGTAGTTTATTTTGTCTTAAAGGACACATGGCTGATTGACTAGGGTTGTCCAACATTGCTCCTTGGTCTGCACCTCCTAAGTTCCAAAGTATTCCACGTTGAGGGATTCTAGAAGGACCATATCCTCTCCAGCACCTCACATTGCAGGGCACCCTCAAATCACTTGCTCAAAGGCACATTGCTAGCTTCTTCCCTCCTGCTAGGAGTTCTTCTACATTGAATGTTAGGTGTTCTATTTCCTTTTCAATGTCTACCCCGATCATCATCAATATCATTTTGATGCCCCCCAGGATTACTTCCTAGGTCGCTATCAGTGCACTAGGCCATTCACTAGAGGATATTATTAAGTGCACTTGGGTGTTGACATTTGCACTACTGATTTAGATGACAAGCAAGGCTAACCTCCTCATCCCTCATGGTAATTGCGCCTTATCTTCAAACATGTCTCTTTTCTGGCTCTCCTTCACTTTCCAGGGTTGACCTTTTACCTCTTCGTTATAAGTCTTGTAGATTTATTTGTCATTTCATGCAGCGTTTTTGTACTTGTTAAAATTAAGCAGTTGCAAGAGCCATTCTCTGGGAGGATGGCAAAGCCCCTACCTGAGATCTAGGGCCCCCAATACACTCCTGGGGTTCTTGGTCTGGGTCCAAGCAGTTAGAGCCATGGCAAAAGACCCTAGTGAGGGTCCCCAATGTATTGCTGGGGTTCTTGGTCAAGGACCAAGCAATTTGATGATATAAGTCCCTAGATGTGTTCTAGGGCCCCTGGATGTGGTCTAGGGAATCCTTGCTCGGTGCTTGGATTGATCCTTGGTTGTGTACCTTGGTGGATAAGACCCTAGTGGTGATCTAGGCCCCCCAGACACGTTCTGGAGTATCCTGGTCTGGGACTAGGCATTTTCTTAGTTAAGTACCAACCAGAGATGATGTGTGATCTTCTTCTCTCCCGGGATGGTCCATGAGACCTAGGAGCAGTTAAGAAGAAGGACATGATCACATCATTGACCTTCCTCTTATGTTGAGATGATAAAAGCTTATAAGTTATCATGAGACTTATGTGGACATTTTTCCATTGAAGAAGAACCCCCCTTTGACTTTGTCTTGTTACTGATTGCATCCCCTTGCTTGAGCCACGTCCTTCTTAATGTTTATGTGGTGTTGGTCTTCACTAGCCACCTTGACTTGTTGACTTTCTAATTAATATTTTATGATTAAAATATTAATTATTTAATTTGTTTAATTGTTGGGTTTTAATCTAACCCTAAAATTAGGGCTATTTTGTAAATCCTAACCTACCCACCTAAACTATAAATAAGAGACCTCTCCCCTCAGTCTCTCTCTCATCATTCTTCCTCCAAACTTTCACTTGGTCTGATTTTTGTTGCGGCCCCTCCTTGTTTCAGTTTGATATAGTGGTGTGGCCTCCTTATATACTTGGTGCGACTCTCTCCTTGGTCCATTTCTCTTGTTGGTATAGGGTGCGGCCCTCTCCTGGTTGGTTTCTCTTGCTGATAGAAGGTGTGGCTCTCTCCTAGTTGATTTCTCTTGCTGGTACAGTGGTGCATCCCTCCTTTTGGAGCAGTCCCTTGCTGGGTATAGGTTGCGGTCACTCTTCTCTCCTCCCTTCCAGCCTTCCGCTATCTCTTTGCTGCTTGCTGCCACCCTTATGCTGTTGTTGCCTCAGTTTTGGTGCTATTTGTAGGCTACTCTATCTTACAACCTTTAATAACCTAATCAGGGTTTGTTAAGGCAACCCTAAAATTGCTACCTAATTTCTGCCTATTGCTGTAGCAGTCCTATATTCTTGGACATAATTTGTTAGGGTTGCTAGTGGCTTCTTTTCAGCCTCTAGATTGGACAGTTATGTCTTTGTTTAGCCCTGTACTTGATGAGTGGTATGCTGGTTGGTTTTCTGTTATCTACCTAAAGTTCTTCTTGGCAAAACTGTTCACAAGATCATGATGAGATCTACCCTTGGGTTTGATCCATGACCATTATAGCTTTTTCTGAGCATACAGAAAAGAGGACAACAACAAGCACATCAGGTAAATCTGTTCTTTGTTTTTGCTAATGTAATGTTCAAATATGTTCTTTGTTTTTTTTGTAAAGGTAATGTTCAGATCTGTTCTTTGTTTTTGCTAACGTAATGTTCAGATCTATTCTTTGTTTTTTTCTTAAAGTAATGTTCAGATCCGTTGTATTATTTCTGTTATTGGTTTACATCAGAATTCGTGAATATATTGCTGATCCAAAACTACAGTAGTAAAGAAAAGTAAAAGGATATTTTTGTTTCTAGTTTGCCCTTAAATTTCTAACTTGGTATTAGAGCTTAGGGCATGAAAAGAGCTCAGTTGTGACAGACTTTTTAGCCTGCGTAGATCCATACCTAAGGGTTTGTTTTGCAGATCAACAATAAGTTTGTTTTATATCGGATCTTGTTTTCAGTAAGGCTTCATCTTCAGTCAAAGCAGAAGATAGGCTTGAAGGGGCTTCAAACTTCAATGCCTGGAAGGCTAGGGTTTTTAATATCGTAGAAGAAGGTGACTTGGATGAGCTGGTTACCAGGGTGATGGAAGAACCTACTTCAAATGGAAGAACAACATATAAAAAGAGGCAGGCCAAAGCCAAGAGGGTCATTTTTGACTCAGTTAAAGACAACTTGATGCCTCTTATTGCTCATCTAAGGACAACTAAGGAATGCTTTGATGCCCTAGCAAATCTATATGAAAAGAAGGCCCCAACTCAGAAGCGGATTTTGAAGAAACAACTACGTAAATTAAAGATGGGAAAGGATGAAACTATCTTTGCCTTCTTTTCCAAAATTGCCCAAACAAGAGATCAACTTGCAGCAATTGGAGTTGCAGTGGATGATGATGACCTTGTACAAACATTAGTAGATGGTCTCCTTCACTCATGGGAGACATTTCTCTCATTAGTCAATGGAAGAGAAGTTTAACCCAATTTCGAGAGATTATGGCATGATTGTCTAGAAGAAGAGGGTAGACTTAAAAGCAAAAATGAACCATGAATGGTGAAAGACCATGCTCTTTCAGTCAAAGCCAAGAAATGGAAGAAGTTTCCTTAGCACAAAGGTAGAGGTAAGAAACCCCAAGGTAATCACTCTCACTTTCACTCTCATTTATCTAAAGTAAGATGCTTTAACTGTAAAGGCTAGGTCATTATGCAAAAGACTGTAGGAACCATCCTTCACAGCAGAAACGGAAAGGCAGGCTCCATGCTTCAGTTGCAACTGAGGAAGAAGAGCCTCAAAGAAGGAGAACTAGAGCTCCTACTAAAGAACAAGAACAATGCAGAAAAAGTTATCTTATTTCAGCTCTCTCCGGTATTGTCACCAAATCGGAAGAAGTTTGGTTAGTGGACAACGGGGCCTCCAAGCACTTGACAGACTTCAAACAAAACCTTGTGAACTATTGAGATAAGAAGTTCAATGTGAAAGTAGAATTGGGTGATGATGGAACCTATGCCATCAAAGGATTTGGATCAACATCCTTTCAGCTTCAGTCAGGTAATGTATTTCATATTGAAGAAATTCTTTATGTTCCTAGATTAAAGAAAAATCTTATCTCAGTTGCAGTTCTAGAAAGTAAAGGGTACTCAATAGCCTTCTCCAAAGGAAAGGCTCTTATGTGGCCCTCAAATGGAAGTATGAGCTCAACCACGACAATCAGAGCTCAAGAAGGTGGAATTTACAAAGTCACTGGTGTTGAGGTCCTATAATCATAGGTGTTAGATTATGGGTAAAATTGCAAAACAGAGAACTCTTTTAAATTTCAAAACCAAAACAACTTAGATCTGGAGTTTAATCAGAGGTAAAACATATGTGAGATGGATCTATACAAGATATTAACAGCTTGAAGAAAACAACTCAGAACACTTATGGAAATTAATTCATATCCATAATACTCAGATCTAAAACTCAGATCTATAAAACTCAGATCTATAACTCAGATCTAAAACTCAGCATAAACAGTTTACAATAAGCACATCCTTTAGATCCATACAAAGCTTACTCCATAAAATAATTCTATAATCAGATCAGATCTAAATCAAAAGAGAAAACAAGTAGGAAGCATACCTGGTGCAACAACCTACCTCTGAAGATAGCTCAATAACCACAATAGGTGTAGATCCTTGTAGTTATGCTCAGACAAAGGTTCAGTTCATGGATCTACAAAAGATCTTATATGCCAAAGGTTGAAGGAACTTTCAAGCCACCAAGCTTAAGGGTTACAAGAACAAAAACACCAAAG
>JASDQU010354048.1:0-12064 GCA_032191745.1 Picea mariana
CTTGCAAGAAACAATTGTGTCCCTTTGATAGTGCCATAGAAAAATTCCATTGACACAACTCAATAAGAAATAATAGCAAAGACAATTCAACAATTGTGTATTACTACTCCAAATGAGGAAGAAGAGAGATGGGTTAATGTTTACACCAATCTATTATTGAATCATGAAACCATGTATAGATTATCATTGATAGTGGGAGTGTGAAGAACATTAATTATGTTGATGCAATGAAGATATTCAAACTGAACATCAATAATCACCCACAATGTCCTTGCCTTCTTAGATGGTAGGGAGTGATTTTCAAGGAACAATGCTTTGTTTTGTACAAAATTCAATGTTTTAATATGAATTCCTATGTGATATTGCATTGATGGAAGTATGAAAATTTATTCTTAGTTAACCATGTCTTTGGGATTGACATGAAAATTAATATGCACAACCTCAAGTGGTATGTTTCTATTGATGGTCAAGTCTACGATATTCCAAAAACTACAAATTATCTTTTCTAAGAAATCTTGGAAGATCATTACACATTAACAAAAGTTTGTTGTTATCACTATCAAGGATGTGAGAGAACCCTGTGCATTTGGTAGATGTGTGTTTTCAACTAGAAAGGAATGAGATGTTCGGAAACAATAGTGCCAATGATTAGATGCAGCCCTGAAATAGTGTAGTGATGTATTCATAGATCCACAAGCAGTACCATTGCATTGTGTGGTACACCATTAGATTTATTTGTAAGTATGATCACCACTATAAAATGGCCCATTTTATCACAAATATATATGGAAGAATGATGCGATACGATGATAGATTCAAGAGCTCATTGAGGTTAGAAGGATTTGACTGATTTCTTAATATTTCCAAGTGTTTGTTTGCAATGCCATACATTGGTTACATTGGGTTTGAAATTGTCCAATAAGGAATCCGAGTTGATTTTGATAAGTTGGTAGTGATTCTCTATTGGTATTTGCTAAATAATATCATAGAACTTCAAATTTTGTTGGTATTGGTTAATTTCTATAGACCCTCTATTCCAAGATTCTCACACTTGACCTAACAATTTAACTAAATCTTAAGAGGGAATTTGAGGAAACAAGGCTTCATAATATAGATCAAGGTGCAACAATGAGATTTTGAAGAAGTGAAGAGGTCAAAGCTATGCAGTGCACCTATGCTCACACTACTATATAGAGATCATCTTTTTGATATATAAGATGATGCATATGACTATGGGATGGGTCTTGATATGACACAACAACATCATTCGACTACATTTTAATTAGGCACATTCAATGACATATTCCACAACTGTTAAAATTATGACAGAGAGATGTACTCCATTGTTTACGTAGCTCACTAGTGGAGACACTATGTGTAGGGAAAATAGTTCATGATTCATTCTAACCATAAACCACTTTAGTTCCTACAAACCTAGAGAAAACTTGAGAACACACCACATATGAAATAGACTTTTTGATACTAATTCCAATTGGTTATCAAACATTTACATTGAAGAGATAACAAGGTACACTATTATTTGAGTCGAACACCAATAGAATTGGCAGTGGTTCTTGACCCAAAAGGGTGTGATACAAAAAATTGGCCAGAGTTCTACAATACACACAAATTTTGCAGAATTTTATGCAATCACTCAACAAGGATGATACACTACCTCCATAGGCCTTATTATCAATTTTATTTGTTTTCATTTGCATAATGATCCTCTCTATTGACTTGATAAGAATTGTGCAGTACTTGCAAGTGAATCTAAGCACTTGTTGATTTGGTAATCACATTTCTTAAATTTGGTTGGACATTTTAGCATATCAAAGATAGTTGCAACTTTACAACGATAATGTTATTGGCCACGTATGATACATGATGTTGAGAACCACCTCAAATTTTGTGTTGCGATAAATCACCATTTAGGTATGTATGATCCTTTGATTGTGTCCTTTAGACCTTAGGAATCTATTAGTGTAAGTTTATGGTTTACTAATGGCTAAATTTTAACATGACCACATATTTTTAACATCTGGAGGGTGTAGAATTCAACCATGTTATTTGCTCCCAGTCCTGCTCCATATTTTAAGGAGAAGAACTGGTAATGATCTAAAAAGAGTATGACTCCATCTCCACACATTTTTGGAGAGCCTTGATAAGCTCCATCAAAGAAGTCCCAAGGCTTTGTGAAATCAATATGGGGCTCATGCAATACCCTTTGGGATTTAATATTAATATTAATATTAATATCAAAATTGATGCCCAAAATATTTTTTTATTTTTTTTCTAAATAAATTTGGGTCTATTCGACAGCTACTTTTATCGATGTGACGATTTTTCTATATAAACATCGAAAATTTGTCGTCGAATAGGCGACAACAAATTTTATCAATGCGTTGGTTTTGCTATATAAAAATTGAAAAGTTGTCGTCGAATAGGTGACGACAACTTTTATCGATGCAACGGTTTTTCTATATAAACATCAAATAGTTGTCGTCGAATAGGCGACGACAAATTCTTTTGATGCATTGGTTTAACTACATAAACACCAAAAAGTTGTCATCGAATAGGTGATGAAAACTTCTATTGATGCGTCGGTTTAGCTACATAAACAACAAAAAGTTGTCGTCAAATAGGCAACGAAAAATTCTAATGATGCATCGGTTTAACTATAAAAGTTGCTGTCGCAATTTAGATGAAAAGTTGGTTTAAGATTGTTTCCCTATATCGTCGCTTATGCGACGTTTGATCAAGTTCTTCGCAAATTCCACATCACCTAAACCGACGTTTCAGAGACTCCAAATTCGTCTCCATATCAACGACATAACATTGCATAAGTGTCGAAACAACAGTTGCAAAATGGGCCAAATATGCTAGTGTAGAGTGAGCCTTAGAATCCTCTTTATATATTGATCAAGAGGTGCCCTTTTGAGCCTACATTAAAATATAACTTAATTTTTCCCAGGGCAGACCTATAAAATTATGTTAGTTATTTAAGACATATTTTATTATTTATACATATCTGGAAGACTCTAAATAGAAGGGGGTGGGAAGACAACTTTATAATATCATCTAATCACTGGGTATTTGGAAGAAACAAAACATCTAAAGCTCTAAAAGACAACTGAAAGGTTCTTCATATGCTACAACTTATCTCAGATAAATTGGAAACTACAAGTCATATGATCATCATAATACAGTTGGAGGTTCTTCACATGATACAACTGAGACTTGAGTATTTGGAAACTACAAGTCATCTGATCCTCAGAAGGCAACTGAAGAATTCTTCACATACAACCAACCCTTAATAATTTCTCCACCAAAATTTTAGCATACTTTGTTTGTGACACAACACACAACCATTGGTTTGTCAAAATTCTATACCTACATAATAATGAAGGACTCCTAAACCAGTCTCGTCAAAAGTTAAACAAAAATCAGATTTTACCTTCTGAATTGTGTTGACCTTACTAGCTATGATGATTATGTCATCCACATAAACAAATACAACCACCAAATCATGATTGTCTTTCTAACATAACGACTGAATTAGAAGGGCTTCTTTTGAATCCAAATCTTGAGCCTATTTCAAACATTTAAAACTTATATCATCTTACACACGACACACTACATACCTTCTACTTAAAACCCCTAGGGCTGATACATAAGGAAGTAAAAGAAAAAAAAACTTACAATAAGGAAGTAGCTAAGTCTAAATGGGATTTAGAGAGGGGAAGAGTTCAAACTTTTTTTAAAAAATCACAAGAACATAAAGTTGGGAGAAGATAGAAAAGAGGAAGCGAAACCTGAGGGAAGGATGTAATAAAGGTAAATGTTCGAGAGGGGAATTTATAGGGAAAATAATAATCAAGTAAAGGTATGCTTGACATATATAATAACAGTGACACACAAACATAAACCTTGATATCCATATATAGCCATATAGATACCTTAGGATATTCTATCCTGAGGTCACATCATTCGAATTTATGAGTACATTTGAATCCATAGCCCTTACAGACACCCACATTCTTGTAGTTTGTTTTTCCTGAGCATCTGTGCCACTCCCACAAACTACCAAGCCCACCTAGCATCGAGTATTTTTGGGCTTCACCCAGAGAGTTGGTTGTGCATATCTCTCATTGGATACTGATCATTAAATCTATATTGTCTTGACATATCTATTGCACGAATACATTTCTCTATGAAAGTAGTAGGGAACTCTCCCTTGGTATATTGCATGAATACATAGACATAAACAAAGAGAACTTGATCCATTGTGACACTTTTGGGGAGATCATGTTTTGTTCCTTAGTGCTCTGCTAGCTAGGCTACCTTGCCATATCCAACCTGCTAGTTTATGCATTAACATTTTGGCGTTAACCTCCCCCCCTCCCGTTGATTCATCAAATCATCACCATTAAAGAAGAGGCTATGTAGAGTTTTCATTTTGTCGAAAAATTTTAAAATCTTATGTTATTGAATGATTTTCAATTGTTAGGGCACACGATTTTCTGCTTTGCATCTAAGAAAATCATTTTGTTTCCCTCTCTTTGATGGGACACACAAATATCACTTTGTTGTTGATTTAAAATGGAAAGCACTTTATTAATTAATGAGGAAGATGAAAAGTGAGAAAAGGAAAAAGAGAGAAATAGTGAGAAATATCCTTACATTTCCCTTATATTTTCAATGTTTATCTTTAGCTATACTATAATATGAAGATTGTTGGCCTAACGTTTCCTTCTACCTCGATGGAGTGTAGGTACAACCAAATATGTATCTATCAGACCTATCATCCATCTCGAGAAATGAAATTTCGAGAGGGACAAGGGAAAACATATCCAACACATGTAACAAGGCGAAATCAACTAGAGGTGAAAAGGTCAGAAGAAAGTTTGGTAGGCGCATGAAATTCTTTCTTGCTGAAGGAGGATCATGCTCTTATGATGATGAGAGTGTAGGTGACATCGAGGTTCCCTTGAGGTAAAAAAACCTACTGAAACAGTGGGTACCTAAGGAACTGCCAAAGTTGGACATCGACTTCTATGTTAATGAGAGGATGTATTGCATTGCTCCGTCATCCATCCATGCCCTTGGTTTAATCTCCATGGATGGCATAAAGGTAAAATATGGCGGATTGGTTGAATTTTTTGAGTATGTTGGACCATGTTACACTTATGGAGTATGGTTGAGGCTGGTCCAATATATGCCTAGTATGCAGAGATACACACTAGCCACAAATTATATACAACTGAAAGACAATAATAAAAATAAAGGAGTGACTATGTATATTGATGGAAGGCCAAAGGCATTAAGGAATATTGCAGGTCTTATAAATAGTAGAAGGCCTGGGACAACAAGAAAGAACCCAATTGCATTTTTAAGGAGCATGAAGGTAATAGGATATTTGTATGTGCGATGAAAAAAATAACGGCAGGTGAAGAGTTGATGGTCAATTACAATCTGAATCGAGTTGACCTAGGTACGTCTTCTTTTTCTACAGTACAAAATCCATTATACCCAAACTTAAAAAGGGATTACTTAATTTGTGAATGTTTCATTTGTGACAAAATTTTATTTTATTTCTGAATGTTCCATTTGCTAATTTTTGCTCAATGTTTGATTTCCAAATATTCGCTAATTTGTATGTGTGAATGTTTCATTTGATAATATTTGCCAATATTCCATTATTTCATATATTGTTTTTTCAATATTTCTTACATGTACTAACATTCTTCTTGAAATTCTGCCAGAGTGGTGATCGGGGCAAAGGCTCTAAGCATGGAAAAGGCGTTGATCAAGGTAAAAGCCCCATTCCTAGCACCACATAGACCGAAAATGATGAATATATAAGAGATGAAGAGATATTTGATTCTAGAGACCCCTTGCAGACAATATAATTGTCCCTAAGAAAGGCCAATAGGGAATTCCTGGATTTGGTCGTTGTTGGGCCAAAAACAGATGAGGATTTCCTAAGGATAGTTGAATTATGCGTTAAGATATAAAATTATGGGGTAAGTCAAGTCATCTAACAATATCAATTTTTGGTTTTAAATTTTGTAATTTGATATATGCAATTAACACATATTTCTCATTATAGAATTTTATGATATAGATGAGAGGGGAAGGGGAAGGTCCTAGTAGCAACAACAGGACTACAACAGTGAAACCACATGTCCACATAACCATGAGGCTATTTTCCACCCCAAGTGTGCCACCTGAGACCGATTCTATACCTTCTAGGGGTGATGCCACACCCCCACAACACACGCCAGATTATGCAAGTGGTGTACATGATCATGGAACTGATCACTCTTCTGTTGATTGTTGGCCTGGTGCTACACGTATCCAAAGCACAGGAACAACTGCAGTATAATTTTTGGTCGACCACGATATGGTTCCTCTAAGAATAGTACATCTACCAGGTATTTAATATAGGTCTTTATCGAGTTTCTTGTTATATAATTGTTTAAACAATCACATATCAGTGAGATTTAAATTACTAATGATGACGATGTTTTACATGAAACAATGTGTTCTAGAATAGTTTGCATGACTATGCATTAGAACTTTTTGGGCTGACCATTTGACTACGATGGAATCGAAAAGATTCCAAACTGAAAAGCCTTCTTATATCCAGACTAGTTGGCAAATTTGGTGACTCGTTCAATAAGTCGAAAGTCCTAAAAAGGACCCGCAAGCATTTGAAACATGTTAGAGAGGCATATAGGAATACATTCGTACAAGACCCCAAGTGTAAACGCCCTTTGGTTGTTCCCGAGAGGGAGTGGAAATAAATTATACTTGATGCAAGAGAATTAGCGATGAAAGCACAAGGGAATAAACCACCTGGCCTTGGAAGGTAAGAGGTGTTTTCAATTTACTATGATGGTCTTTTGTTTATTTTATGAAGAAAACAATCGATATCAAACATATTTCAAAATATTGCGTAGACTTCAAGACACTTCCAAGGAAACAAAGGAAAGACAAGACAAACACGACCAACATAAATTGGGCCAAGGTGGTTATAGGAGATTGAAGGCATGAGTTGTAAGTGCCTAAACATATTACTTCTTTTTTTTATCATTGTGACAAAATATCTAATTCATTGCATCTAGTGACTAATGATTTTGATATTTCTCAATGCAGGGGGGATTTGTTCAATGAAAAATCCACTGAAGAATATCTAAAGATCAGGTTCACGCAGGGTTTTGATGGTGTGGTGGCATGACAAAGAATCTTGGGGAAATCTCCATATGTCTCCCTGGAGGACATGGTAAATAAAATGAAATTAAAAACTTGTCTACTAGTTTTTACTCATTGATTACTTGTAATGTAAAATATATTTTTTATTCATTTAAAATGTAAAATAATGTGTCTTTTCCACATTCATAGGAGAGTAAAAATGCTACCAACGCTCCTGATCTACCCAATGAACCACATCACGACCGCCATATTGATTCAATCATTTTTTCCGAAGGACCATTACATAGTGGTATGCATGCATTTTTAATGTTTTTCCATTTTTCAATGAGTATTAATATTTAGGGTATATTCTATACTAAATACTTATATTGTTTCATATGGCAAAGTGTGTAGATGTTGATCGAGAGTGGAGATCAACAACCATAGAAACAACAATGCGGCCACCAACTACTGTTTCTACTGCACTGACTAATACATGTATAAAACATTGTAATTAAATATGTATTAATTAAATTTCCCTAGGAACAGTGAATAACAATATCACTTGAATTTTTTTTGTTGTTGCAGCAGTGGATGCCCATGCACATCCTCAACCTCCATGCTGAAATACTAGAAGTTCATCATGGCGTGAGGTGTTGATTATTGATGATGCAACACTTCAAGAAGGCCCAATAACTGTGGGGGATCAGATAAATTATGATGATGACTTAATTTGTGCATTCATGGAGACCAAGAAGAAGAAGAAGAAGAAAAAAAATGATTAGACATTTTATTATTAATATAAATCCAATATATTTCTGGTCCAATGTAATGTATTTTGTTTTTTACATGTCATGAATGTTATTTTCTTTCATGTTTTTTGTTTTAGCACATGGCGATGAATGTTTTTTGCTTACATTTAATGTTACTGTCATTTCTAATTATAGTTGTAAAATCTAGATAGATTGGGTATGGGGAAATGAGAGTGATGTGAGAGGGGGGGAGGGACCAAAAGATCTTTCACCTTCACGTGGTTGGTCCTGTTCAGTAGAGAATAATTTATTCTCGAAACGAAGAGAAGCTCATTCAGGTATTCGTCTTTATTCATTAATTTGTAGAGGTTGTTACATCTTTAATTACTATTCTGAAATATAATTAAGTCATGTGATGAATCACAGAATGGAGAGGAGAAACATTGGAGGCACCCCATCACTCAAAGGCATGGATCTTTTTAAGGACTGGTTTAAGGTGATTTTTGGTTGATTTATGACTATCATGATATTTTTTAATGAATGTGGAGATCAATGATTTTTTTTAGGAAATTTGAATTTAAGAAGACAAATTTATACTGACTCCACGAGTGTTAAGGATGCATGGAAGTGGGAACAATCCCCAAGGTATGTCTCTCTAGACAACACTGTTGATAGCCTAAATCAATGTAGTACACACTGAATGCAGTGACCTTGAGGTCCATCATCCTCTTCATATGCTTCTTGCTCCTCCAAGGAGGTTCGAACCTCCTAACCTAACCTAGGCTACCCCTACATACCTCGGCCTACCCTAAACCTAACCTACATCCTAATCCTAGCAATCCTAGACTCTTAGTGGCCTAACGCAAGACATCTAGACCTAATCTCTATAGCTCCCTAAAGCTACTAAAGCTACTAACTTGGCACTCAATTTAGGACTAACATAACTATTACAAAGATAGCCCCACCATTTTAATGCTAGATATAGATTCACTCTGACATAGTCCCCCATTCTTGGAAGTTTTGTGGTGATTAATATATCATTTGATTTATTGAAATGTCTAGAACAACATACCATTGTAATTTTGTTTGCTTGTCTCCAAAATTACTCTGTATTTTTCATCTAGGGCATTAACTGACTAAAGCCAATAACTTGGATCATGTTCCTTCTAACTATATTTAGATACTATGTTCCATATAAGTACACCTTGCAATTTTTGTTGTCACCATATTTGTGTGGGTTTGTTCTTTTGGTCACTTGTTTATTAAATATTTCCTTAAGCTAATGATATAGTTGAACCTGTGACAAGCACACAATTGTAATTATGTTCCCTATAGTTAAGTGCAATTTATAACCATTTATCATAGATAAGGAAATGATCTTTCTCTTAAATTGGGATTTGAGTCCTAGTTGATGCCATAATTTAGAATTATCTTCTTTGTGGTGATTAATTGTAGCAATGGGAAGAGCTTCTTATCATTCAATTGAGTTCAATAATGAGGTGTGTATTGTCTTTGTCCAGACTGTGAATAGGATATTTAAAAAAATCCAGTATCAAGGTTCCTATTCCATTCCACATTCCCTGTGAGTGGAAGGAATGCCCTTTTTAATACTAGAACCCCTTTTCCATCTGATGAATGTGTTATTTTTTTAACCAATTCTGTCCAAGGTGATATTGTTTTCTTATTATTTCACTGTCTATGTCTACCTTTGGTGTCATCGCCTATGTTATCCACTTTTTTTGTAATTTCAAGGTAAGTATAAATACAATTATATTTTGAGGATGATTCATCTTTACATCCATGAATTGGATATCTACAATTGCAATATTTGAGTGTGAAAATTATTCCACTTTGTTTGTCTAAGTGGTGGGTGTGTCATGTTCAACACTGGTGGTCCCTTCTCCATTATGTTAAAACAAAAGACCTAGTTTCCTTTTGTTTGTGTATATAATATATCCACCCTTTGTGTCAAAACTTCATTTATGTCCTCTACTACCGACACTCTTGCAGTTCTCTCTCTACCTTCTTTTGATATCCATACTAGACTCTGGACTTTGAAAACTATCCTTATTTTAGTATTACGTGTGATTTGACCATATTTTAATTATGTGGATTTATGAAGTTGATTTCACTAGTGTGTCCATATTTGGTTTTCAGGTTATGGGAACCACAATTCTTGATTTTATTTGGAAATCTCATGTTGCAAAATTTTATCATATCATAGAAAGTAGATCATTCACAATAGTTCACTAGTTGATTGCAATTTTCCATATGGAAGTTGGTCCTCCAAGAACTAGGAATGATCACTATATTTTGATATTCATCCTTTATTTGAAAAGGGCCTTTGCGTTTCTCCACTACAAGTTTCATTGGCATTCAAAAGGGCATTGGTTCTCATTTATTATGTCTTTATCCTTTCCCAAATTTCATAGTCAAGAGAGATAGGCCATCTATTATTATTCCTATTATACATGTCATCGTCACTACAAGGATTAAGTTAATGATACTAACCTTCAATAGAAGGACTATGAAGGCCTACTGACAAAAAAATTTTACCCTACAAATCATTTATAGAAAAACATGAAAATTTCCATGGCCTTGCACTGTAGTTTCAATGCTTCCAGTAGTTGGTGGATGGGTAGTATTTGACCTCTAAGCCTATTAACAATGTGGATGCTCCATTTTTTGTTCCTCATTGAGTGGCATATTTGTTATTGGGAACGAAACCATTGAAGACTTCTAAATGTACTTGTGCCTATAGAATTCCAACCTGGGTGACTGCTCATGCTCCATGTTCTTTACATGTCGTTGTAGCTTCTAAATTTCAACTTCTTTTTCCCTGGATTTTTCTCTTAGGCATTGATTTTCTACATCTAACATGAATTCATTCAATTTAATAGTGCCCAACTACTTCGTACGGGAGGTCTGCTATAGATTCACCTTCCACAATTTGAGGCTCAATATTGAATCCCCTAGCATGGATTGAGACTCATCACAATGGTGCTTACATCTAGAAATGACAAGGTAAATTGGATCACCGGTATTGACCATTAGGGGGTTGACTCCAATGCCATCTCCCAAGTACATAATGAAAGTATGCTTATGTAGCTTGCTAGTCTGGGCTTATTCATGTGTGAATGGCATATATTTTTTTTTAAAAACCCCAACATTTGTCTCTCTAGTGATGAATAGGTTCATCACTTGTATATCCATTTGGTCACAAAGTATGTAACTTCTTCACTCTAGCGACTACCTGTTCATCCTTCGTTTGACCTTTTTAGCTTCAGGGTTGGTCGGTCTAGCGACTAATCTCCATTGTTCTACCGACTAACCGTGGTTTATTGACTAAGTTTGCTAGGGTTGTCTTGGTCACTCTTGTGACTATTATTAGTCATTATACTGACTAACATTCATCGCTATATCGACTAACTATGGTAGCTAGAGTGATCAAGGTTATGCTTCCCTTAGGATGCTACCAAGGCTTGCGACTAAAGTTGGTTGCTAGACCAACTAATCTTGGTTGATGGACCGATGAATGGTAACTTTTTCATATTGTGAATAGGCTTCTTTTCTCGGTCCCTAGACAGACGAAGATCCATCTCTGGTTGCTAGATCGATGAATTGATTCCAACAAAAAAAAAAATCATCTTGGTCGCAACAATGACCCTATTTCGACGAATCTTTGTCGCTACTTCGTCGCAAAAACGTTCAAATTTAGTAGTGAGAGATGTAGTTTTGTTGTGGATCCTCCCATATTTTCATTATCCAAATATTCAAACAAGTCAAATTATTGTTCCTACTAGGATTTCGATTCCATCCGCAATAATTATGAACCAAAGATAAATGTGATTGTAGGAAATCGAGTGTCCTTGTCCCTAGACTCTACATCATAGGAATATCTGAATGGGGGATTTATTGGTAGGTATCTATTAGGACATATAATTTGTTTCCTTCTTGCAAAAAAAATATGGATACTTATAAATAAAATAATAGAATATGAGGTTTAGGGAAGTCTAGGAAGAATAGGAAATGTGTTAACATGAAGATTGATGAAAACAATTTAGAATTGGGAAAATAAATTAAGTTAATGATACTATGGCTATGGAATATTCATCCCT
>JASDQU010354060.1:802-12162 GCA_032191745.1 Picea mariana
TTTTTATTAGAGGGGCAGAGAAACTCATCAGCAGCTGCAAGGAGAGCCTTGCTTCAGAGTTCGAGATGACTGATATCGAACTGATGCATTACTTTTTGGGATTGGAGGTTTGGCAGGAGCCTGGACACATCTTCTTGGGACAGGGGAAGTATGTGTGTGACATTCTGAGCAGATTTCAGATGGGAGATAGCAGGCCCATGACCACTCCCATGATTATCAACTGGAAGAAGCTTCATGCTTCTGAGTCACAGTTGGTGGATTCCACATTGTATCATCAGTTGATCGGGTCATTGATGTATTTGGTCAATACCAAGCCAGATATTTGTTTTGTTGTCAACACTCTCAGTCAATTCATGGTGAAGCCTAGGAGAGTGCACTGGGTGGCAGCAAAACATGTGCTCAGGTATCTTTGTGGTACGATAGATCATGGTTTGGACTATCATAGAGGAGATGGAGTTCGTCTAGTTGGCTATACAGACTCGGATTGGGCAGGATGTGTCAACGACAAGAAAATCACTTCAGGGTGTTGCTTCGGATTGGGATCAGCAGTTGTGTCTTGGTTCAGTTGGAAGAAGAAGTCATTGGCTTTGAGTTCGGCAGAGGTTGAGTATATGGCAGCTAGTCAGGCTAGTTGTGAGGCCCTTTGGCTTCGCAAGATGCTGGTGGGATTGTTCGGTGTGCAGTTGAGGCCTACCGTGATTTACTGTGATAAACAGAGTTGCATCAAACTCTCGGAGAATCCAGTTTTTCATGACCGGTCTAAGCATATCAAGATTCGGTATCACTTCATCCGTGATTATGTTCAAAGAGGAGCTGTGGAGCTACAGTACATATCTACAGAGGAGCAGGTTGCAGACATATTCACCAAGGCATTGAACAGGGGCAAGTTTGTATTTTTCAAGGACAAGCTTGGAGTGGTGAGTAACACTTTCCTCGGTATGAGGGAGTGTTAAATTTTCAATTAAATTTTAAGGCAAGTGTTTCTCTTCCCTAGGCGCCTAAGGGGGAGAAAGTGCATAATGTGGGTCCTAGTCATTTAATTTGTGAGATGCAAATTAAAAGGTGACTTTATGACTAAAGTGACGGTTAGTAAAGAGACACCAAATCTCAACCACCCATCTAATCTAATCTCAACCGTTAGATTAGAAAACCCCTCACCTTCCCTCATGAGGTCGATTAGGGCAAGAGGGCCCACCCATTYTTGGGTTGTTCATTCATTTCTTGTTGAGAGAGCAAGAGAGAGAAGAGAGAGGTCGAGCTGGAGAAGAAAGAGGCAGCATTTGTAGAGCTGGGCGTACATCCCAAGGCAGCAAGCTAACACAGATTTCAAGACAAGGTACAGCAATTAATGCAGACCGTACGGTACGGATTTCTAGAGGCCGTACAGCCATTTTTCATGCACAGAAATTGAGAGAGACAGCAGAAGAATTTCTGAAAAGTTTGGCATGCATCCCAAGGCTGTCATACAGCCATTTATTGGCACAAAAATCAAGGTAACTGCTGTAATTAATTTCTAAGTGTATTTCTGTACAGTTTGGCATGAATTTCGAGGGCCGTACAGCACGGTTTTCAAAGAGCTGTTCCTGTTGGGTTTTCCGTACAGTCTTAGCAAACATTTGGCATGAATTTTGAGACAGTCCGTAGAGTATTAATTGTTGGGACAACCGTATAGTTGTACGGATTTCTAGCACAAAAATCGAGGAGCTTTTTCCAGGACTATTCAGAAGGATTTTTTTGCGAAAGAAAGTCCAGATAAGTTTGTGTAAATTTCGGAAGATGAATATACTGTAAAAGAAATTACTCAGAAGCTCATAAATAATAAAAATCCCTCTCTCACTGGTTTTTTCCTTGTGGGTTTTTCCAGGGTCGAAGTTAGACCAAAAATTTCTGTGTCTAAAATTTTCTGAGTTTTGCTTACTGCTGATATTTTATTTCTGCACTTGAAACGATGTTCAAAATCCTCATGTTTCAGTTCTGAAGTTTATTTTCTGCTGAGTTTTTATATGCTGATATAAAACTGGGGTTTGGGCATTTAACATTGACTGAAAAATCAGCGAGACTGAAACTGGGTTGGGCTCTGAAATATTAACAAGAATCGATTTCTCCTATTGCCTTAAGTGTTTACTGGCGAACCCATTTGTTTTACTTGCTTTCTGATTGTATCTTTTTAAACACCCCCTTTTGTGGGTTGGACGCAGCTTATCTTCTTAGATTAATTATAAAGAATGCACGATCAGTTGTTGAGCTTAGGGGCAGATTTAGAACAGAGGTGTAAATTCCGTCATTGAATTTCCTGTGGACCAACAGTTTCCTGGATGCTTTTGTTGTTGAGTTTCTTTAAAACTTCCGCATTTGTTCCTCACCTCCTTTCCAACCAGATTATCCCTCGACAGCCCGGTCAATCCCTTAAGACGTGCTTGCCTTTGTAGCTACTGGTAAATTGTTTGACTCTCCTTTTAAAAAGAAAGGGAATGTCAGGTACCAATCACCTCCGGATACTTGTTATCCTCTAGGAGCTATACTTTTCCACCCAGCCTTGTGTTGTATTTTTTTTTCTGTCACCTCTCGTCATAGAAAACAGGAGCATTTTGAACGCGTTTCAAATCTGGTAATATACTCCTCAACTTATTTGAATGCAACGTTGTTTTTAGAAATCGTTGTATAAATAGTCTAACGATGTTGTTTTGAGTACTTTCAATTCTGATAGTATATCTCTTAACCTATATAACATTGAGTGGATAATGTTTATAAGAAAATTCTTAAATTATTTGAACGTAACAGAAATCTCTACATAAATAGTCAAAAGATGTAGTATTTTTCTGTCAGTTACTGTTGCAGAAAACAGGAACATTTTGAAACGAGTTCCGAAAAACAGTTGCAGCCGATGGCAAACCATTCGATTTCTTATACGAAAATATGCTCTAGACTAATATCTAATAGATTTCTTGCTAAGAATATGTTAGTGCAGTTTATATATATATTAATATCTAATAAATATGCTCTAGATTAATCGAATGGTGCTTCCAGGGCGGTTATTTCCTCTTTTCTTTTTCTGCGTTGATAGCATTCGCCCAGTGCTTCACGAAAAATGCCCAGCATGCAGTACACTTGCGTTAACTTTATCCTTGCGTTTTTTCTTCAGCAATTTATTGTCTTAAACACAGCAATTTTTCCTTCTCAGGGCTCCGCTTTCTTTGCAAGCTTCTCTAGGTTTGTTGGGTACCTTAGGCCTGCATTTCCCTCTAAAACTCATCGAATTTTTCTCCTCTGAATGCTCTGGGAGTTCACTGTGTTTTCACCTTGCGTTGAGCATTTTAACCAGCTAAATTTGTGATGAAGGCCAGAGAATTTTGTGAGCTTTTCTCTATGGAAGTTGAAATCTCTTGCCAGCGAATTTCGAGTTCACTAACAGAGAAATTCGCGACTGTAGCCAGCATCCTTTACCACCCTTACCTCAATGCACTTCAATCCCTTTTTTCCAGCGGATGGTAGTGTACCTCTGCAAGGTTCCTTCAGCGACTTACCTTCTGTATAGCAGGGTGGCAACCCTTCATCTCCTCCTTGGTGAAAACACGGGCTCAGAATTAAGCATTGACTGCTGGACTTTAACTGCTTACGGATTCTCCCTTGGTCTGTTTCCTGTGTGCAATCATCTGTGATTTTCCCTTCCTCCTCACGATTTYCCTTTTTCTGTAAGCTAGTTGCCTTGCCATTCGATAGTGCCTGCCAGCCTTGTCCCAGCAACGTTTACTGACTCCTCGCAGTCCGTTTTGCATGCCAGCGATTTTGRGCGACCTGCGCTCTCTGTTGGCTGCCAGCTAATTTAGGGCGCTTGCCAGTTCTTATTCACTGGCAGCGTTAATAGTTTCCTACATCACCTATCTTCCGGCTAGAACAAACCCTGCTCACTAAATCTTTGCCATAACGGAAGGTCCTTCTTCTTATTCCTTGAGGAGTTTGCATTTAGCGTTTTAGAATTTCAAGTTGGTCCTTAATTGAAGTACCCGATGTAGGTATCGCCATCTCTCGGGAGTCCTTGAAACAAGATAGATCAATTATCTGGTTCCTTTAATTATCCCAACGTTATGTTACCCTGAAGTTTAAAGTGTGCATAATAACCCTCGAAAATTTATCTTCATGGACACCTAGCAAGCTAATGGTGGCTCTAGGTTGAGATGGTCTGCCCATAAGGCCCTTCAAGGGATCGATGGTCCCTTGATTCCAAAATTCCTTGTCTTGTCGTAAGGGATCGAACACTTGTGGGTCTCCTTAATGGGACCATCTCCCGTGTTATTTACCCTTTTCATTCTTATTATATCCTAATTTAAAGGAGAGTGTAGTTGATTTGTGTGTCGATGTGTTTGTTACAGAACTAGAAGCACTTGGTAAGTATGGTTGCGCCTTAGCAAAAGGATTGACATTTTTCTGTTGAGGATTAGATAAGCTTGTATCTATCGCAAGGACGCACTTATGCTCTCATGGCCCTTATTGTCTAATGCAACTCCTTACTCGGCCTTGCACTTGATTGTTGATTTTGTTAAAGTTACAAGTTGTTTTAGCTTATTGATCGCGATAAACTGGAGGTCGAATGATTGATGTGTGATTGTTGTAGAGACTAGATTACTCTTGCGCGATTACTATTGTTGATGTATGATTTCTAAGTAATTCGATTTTAAGTAATAAATGATAGTTTAGATTGCTAGACTTCTTGCGCATTTGAATTTGTAATAATGATGATCTTAGGTATTAGTCTTATAGCGCGTAACAAATTTTATTTTGATGAATGACCAATCAACTAAAGGAACCGTTACGCGCACTGATTTGTTTATGACGTACATCGTGTATTTATTGGACCTCTTGCGCGCATCGATAATTGAAGTGTGGAGTGTTGTTTAGTCATAAGACTGCTCGCGTTATGAAATTGTCTAGATGATGGTTAACAACTTTGTCTTGCGCCCTTAAATGTAATTGTTGATGGATTAATAACAAGTTTTCCTTGTGCCTTCATTTACCTGTTGCTGGATTGATTTAAACTTTGGTTTCCTTGCGACGCATAGAAGGAAATTGATACTTACCTTGCATAGTTGAATAGCTGTGATTTTTATTAGAATGCTTGTGCTTATGGTTTTATGTCATAAATTGAGTTATAGGTCTTAGACTTATGCGCAATCAGATTTTATGTATGACTGAGGGGTTAACAACCCTTACTGGCGTCTTGCTATATTAATGAATGATGAATTAACAACCTTTAATTGCGCCATGTTTAATTGTGTTAGGACTGATGGATTTATGAGGTCGATGATCGTAGACTCTGTGGTTAGCTGCTGTTAATTATTGTGTTAATACATCGACATGCGTGTCATGGTACATGGTGATGTGGCGTCGACATTGTGTTGTATTCAATTATTAATGCCTTCGTTAATTTATGTGATTGATGTGTCAATGATGTTGCTAGTATTATGATGTTTTTATTTCCTAGCGCAATAAAAAAAAATTGACCTGTTGTATGTCGTTTGGTTGTCGTAACGACGGGGGTCGTAACAATAAAGAAGCTTGTGTTTATTGTTCGAACCTCTCTTCTTGACGGTATTGTGGTGAATTTGCAAATCTGATGTCATTTCTGAACTATTTACTGTGATGGTATCAATCCTTTGAGTAGTTTTCTTTGTTTTTTCCAGTCTATTATCAACTTTTTCCACCATTTTGGATTGTTTTACAGCTCGCTGATTTTTAAATCAGCCATAAGGGCACTTCATTGTGCCTAGGGACTCCCCCCAAAGGCTAGCAAGGCCTAGCCCGAACAGAGAGGGGTTTAGCCCGTGACATCTGGGGTTATTTCTTCTTGAATTAGCCAAGTTTTTACTGCTGTCATAACAGGTTTATCAGCTCAGATTGGAGGGTAGAAATTTGTGCTAACTGGGAGTAAAAGGACTAAGTTGTAATGTTATATAATATATTATGTCACTGAGCAAATAAAAGAAGGAGATCAAACTTCCTAGGAGTAATGACCTGAAGTGTTCCATGGGGTCAACTTAACCAAAGAAGAACAAAGACTTCTAGAAAGTCAAACTTAACCCAAGAAGATAAGATCGACTTGTTCCAAGAAGGATCTAGAAGGATAACTTAACCCAACATGAAGTTAGATCTGATCCAATCCAAAAGCATAAAAGACCAATGGAAGGCCATTCGCTATACACAAGTAGAGATCTGCAGTTGAGCTAGCCGCCATCTCTTCTAGGGTTTGAACGTCTCACTCATCCAGTTCGTTGCAAGGGTTATAGGTGAGCATTGGGCCTGATCTTGGGCTCATTGGATAGATCTTGTCCTCCTCCATCATTCTACATTGAATGCTCCAGCAGAAAAATTCAGCCAGTGAAGAGATCTAGCAAAAGGAGGGTTCGGCCCAGCCTGCCAAGAGAAACCAGCATGAGGCTTTGAGAAGGTTCGATCTGCATTTTTTTAAGGGTTTCTTGCAGTGCATTGAGTGCCATTTTGTAGCCACATTAAAGGAGGGTTCAACCCAAAAGAGCGCCCTCAATTTGCAGCGACAGATCTGCTGTTATAATCAATTATTTCAGGACTGCAGAATCATTTCAGGGCTGCAGAATCGATTCCAGCACCAAAAAAAATTCGGCGAAGTCAGATCTATAGGTTCTCAATCAGTTTTTGCTCAAGCATTGGGTTACGGAAGGTTGTATATGCCTTGGGGAGTTCAGATCTACAGGTTTGACTTCAGATCCATTAAGTAGCACAAGCAAAAGGTCTCTAGCCGTCCTCTCTCTCTTGTGATTTTGTACTGTAGCACCCCATTGGGAGTTTTGTATACCTGCAAGCTTATTCATTAATAAAGAAGAAGATCTTTTGCTGGGGTTTTCTCCCATATTGGGTTTCCCCAGGGTAAATCTCTATGTGCATTTGTGATCTTGATATTTACGCTGCTCTCTTATTTCAGTTTTCAATACATTCTGATTTAAATATTGTGAAGTGTTGAAAAAGAAGTTAAAAGATCATGTTTATTTGAAATCAAGCTCAAAATTTAACATGGTATCAGAGCATTGGGTGTAAGGAGCTCGTTGTTGCAGCATCTGAGCCTACACAGATCCAGGGAAGAAGCTCGATTGCAGTTCGATCCCCTCAAGAAAAACTCGTCTATTGACTGGGCAAACACAACTGAACAGAGGTCAAAAAGGCACAAGTTAACTTAAGGCACACTTCCCTTTCCTGTAGATTGATGACGGAATTCTATAGTGAACTGAAGCTCTATATTTATGACTTATGAGTACTATTCCCATTTACTGATTTGTTGATTAGGGGAGATTACTGGATGAATAGTGGACTGTTGTCCCTTATTTTTATCTATTGGAAGATACATACAATCAATAGATAACGTGTGTATTGATATCCTTACAAGGCAGCAAGGGCACATTTAGTTTATGAGCAGATTGTGGTCGTGAAACTTTGGATTAAAACCACTGAAGGCTGCTGAACTCAAAAAAGGATTTTGGAACTGCCCAGAATTACCTGTTAGAATTTGGTGGATGTGCTCGTTTAACCATAGACAATATCACTATTGTCACCCAACCATAGGCCGAAGCCACCCCCGAGCACCTTAACCTTGACAGAGAATCATTCCGGAAGCAAACCCTAGGCTAGATAGCCAAACAAGATAGCACACCCTTCTCTCCAAGGATAGCGCACCAAACAAGAGCTGATCAGAGAGTCCAAACCATAAACAAGAGATAGTCCAAGCCAAAACCGAAATCTGCTAGCTATAGCAGCTGCAACAGCATCTCTCCTCCAGACTTGCGCACAAACTAGCCAACTGCAATGCACACAAGTGCAGATTCTGCACTTCTGAGAATGCCTGCCAGAATGAAGACTGGCCTCCTGTATTTCTACTAAAACTGGCAAACTACCTGGGCTGACTTCTCATTCTGGGTGCCTATTTACTTAGTATATGATATTTCCTTTAGTCGACTTCTTCTCTTGGAGGCTAATAACTTATATAAATTATCTTTTTGAGACGACTTGTCTTCTAGGGTTATTAGCCAACTAATTAGGGTTTCTTCTTGCTTCCCGGAATATTCTATTCTCGTCAGGTTTACAAGTGGAGGTAAATACCTCCCGCAGCTACCATAATATCAACATTACCTATATCATTCAACAACACTTACAGCCTAGCTGTTCGTGTGGGAGCAATTTTTGGGCTTGCTGTCAATAAAGTGCATTCTGATCTGCACTCAACTACAGTCTTATGTTAGACAGCTCAATCATATTAGGCTTTCAAATCTTAGAAAAGGATTATGAAGATGCAAATGTTTGTGAATAAGATAGTTTGTTTATGAAGCAACTCCAGAAGTTATGGCACTGTGAGAATATTTCCTCACCTACAAAGAACAAGTCCATCTCCACAGAGCTCTCCCTTGGCATCTTCTATGAAAGAAAGCTGTGTCTCTGCTGATCCCACTCTCTACACTAGTGAGCACAACAATGACAACTACAAAGTGGTTTTGAACTGTCAAGGCTCCACTTTTTCCAAAACCTTCTTCAGAGCCTGCACATTCTCTTTTGTCATGTGACAACGACGTTACCACAGATGTAAGTCACTGAGCAAGAATAATATTAGAAGGAGTTTTCCCTAGTTATGCATCTGGGAAAATATGTGTTGCTAAAAGTCTCCAGAGTGTAGTCTTGATGGATAGCATATGGAAAGAACATAGGATGGGAGCATTAAAGTTGTATTAGAGCAGAATCGAACAGAATGCAAAGCCCTAATTTGACTTCTCTGTTAACCAATGAAAGGTTCCATAGGTTCATGCTTCTTTTCTCTTCAGAACTTACTGTGGCAACTCGTAAGACTGGTATGATGATGTTTCCTACAAATTCTTGAGCAAACTGGGATAATTGCATTTGATTTGAGCAAGGTAATAGAGACTTTTGTAAGGCACAAGGAAACTCTTCAAAGAGAGTTAAAGCGACATCTGAACCCTTTAGAGGGAAGAATATTTGAATCCATGGCATGGGAGAAAGGCTCCTTGATGAACAATTCTTTGATTGCAGCAAAGCCCGGCCTATCATCAGAAATCAATCATCCAAGTCTACTAGCTCAATCGTTTAGGTCTACTAGAAGATCCAAGGCTCTCACTTGATGCTATTGCGATGCATTATGGTACAACTTCTGCAATCCCTTAAAGAACTGAGGCTTCATTAGAATAAAGGTCTTGCGGGTCCTGGCATTTCTCAAGGCTCAACGCATTATTGTAGTCATGTTCAGAACAGGGATGGTGCATTTTCAAATTTGTTCGTTATATAGAGATACTTGGTAATGCATTCCTAGAATTCTCTTGGACAGAATGTGTATTGTGATCTCACTTATAGCATGTAATGATGAAAGAAAGACAGCAGCCTAGCAAGGAAACTACTAAAGCATAGGCAAAGGTAAGTACAGGTATGTACTTATGCTAGTTACTTTTCTATTTATGAATTGCCTACACCCTTGAACCTGGTAAAGTTGCTTGAATCTTTGGATACTCACCCTTGTGTCATGAAAATAAGTCATGAGTTGCAGGACCATATGTGATGATTTTATACTGGCAATAGTAGCTTCAAGAATGATGCAGACCTTGTCATGTACTTGTATTGTTCATTCTCTACAACAGCAAGAAGACCTGCCTTATCAAAGAAGCTGTGATCTCAGCAAATACTTGATGTAAGCTGAATCAATTTCCCTGGTTTGGGAACCCAGCAGGTTTTCTTAGTAGTTGGACCATTATCCCTGTACGGGAGTCCAACAAATTCTCAGTTTGAGTCATCTATCATTAGGATGAGTTATTCTTCTCGGAATTGATAACTCAACAGGTCATTATTGTAGTTGGGTTATTTTCCTGATTAAGGAACCCAACAAGTTATTTTTGGTCATTGGATCAGTTCTCCCTGGTTTTGGGAACCCATCAGATATTTTATTTGAGTGGGGCCATTGTCCTTGATATTGTAAATTGAGCCATTGTCCCTAGTATGGGAGCTCAATAAGTGTTATACATATTATGTCTCATAGTGTCCTGCAATTTCTTGGAGACAAGACCTGGTTAATGGACAGTCAGGAAACATAGCCTGGTAAAAGTTTAACTCAGTTTTTCATATTAAACTTGGTACCAGCACCAAGTATATCTTGAAGAGATATGACACTAGTCAGAGGGAGTCAAGGCTCAAGGGGAGCCAKCTTGCTCATGCAGATGAGGTAGACACGTTATAATACTCAGAGGGAGCAGGTGTAGCTGTCCCAGTATGCGAGTCAAGCCATGAGATGAAGAGGGAACAGGCATGGTAGTTGTTCCTGCAAATTTAGAGACACCTCCAGAAGAGGACGTAGAGCCATMTTTGGTGTCAGAAAAGGCAGAGACATAGTACTAGCTCCAATAATATTACATCCATATGGAGCAAAGACAGACAGAGACAGTGACAGGTACACCTCCAGAGGAGGATGTAGAATCGCCTTCGGTTTCCAGGTACAAAGATGGAACCACTTCCAGAATAGGAGGTGAAGCAGCTTTTTGTGTCAGAGGAAGCAGAGTCAAAGGAGGAGTCACCTCCACCTCTGGAGGGAGAAGTCCCAAAGAGAGCAATTGCAGATCACCAGTTGGAGCAGTTGCAGATCACCAGTGGGAACAGTTGCAATGGAGGATATACTCTCAAGCAGAAAGCCAGATAATGTCTCGCAGTAAGCACATTGAGCCAGTTTATGGTTGAGCCAAGATAGAGACACTGAATGACAGCTAAACATGTTTTGAGATATCTCAGGGACCATTACCTGTGGTCTAAGGTATACATCCAGTGGTGGTATATTTATGCATGGTTATGCAGATGCAGATGCTAATCTTGTTCAAGAGACCTTCAAAAGTGGATGGAGCATTACAAAGGCCGAAAGGCATCACTAGAAACTCATAATGACATTCATGTGTTCTGAAGCTTGTCTCTGGAATGTAAGCCTCTTTGAGGTATAGGAAATCTGTCCTTGATTGTCAACTTATTGAGAGCCCCAAATTCAGGACACAACGCCAGGTGCCTTGCTTCTTTCATACTGTTATCCCGCACTTTAGGGATAACTAAGGAGATTGTGTCTCGAGGCCCACAGGTCCTAGACATGGAGTACCTGTTATCCCCGATATCTAGGGATAGCTAGGAGATCATGTCTCGAGGCCCACAGGTCCTAGACATGGAGTACCGAGAGCAAGATTGACCTGAGCATGGCCCTAGAGGGCCCATCTTTCTTCTTCTTCGCCAGATTGTTCTGTCAGCAACAGCAGCTTCCATCACCACCGGCTTGGACTTGCATCGGAGAGGACTCTTGCTCCATGAGGTAA
>JASDQU010354062.1:0-11376 GCA_032191745.1 Picea mariana
CCGATCTATGAAAATCTGATAAGGAGTTAAATCAACGATCCAGATCTGATCTCTATTCAGCGGATGCGATTAAATCGCAATATCGCATATCACGATTTCGACATCCTTGATGTCAAGTGTTCTTGTCACTTCAAAGTTCCGATCCCCGATACTCCATGAAGAAAATCAATAGTCTAGATTACTTCTTAACTTAATGGCTCAGATTTCATCGTGATTTTTCATATTGCGATTACACCCTGTTCTCCTTCCACTTTAAAGACCGTGCAGGTTCTCCCCGATCCAATGGTGGTCGGACACTGCGCTTAGATCTGACGCCTAAGATCTATTCTCCTCTTCAACACCCTCTTCTCGTCTTTCTTCAGATCTGACGGCCCTCATGCTGTCAGGAATTTTGGGTGGAATCTAATGGTTAGAAATGGTTCTCGGCCTTCAATCATTCAATCTTCCTGGACTTATCTTCTCTTTGCCTGTTGATCATTGTTGTTGTACTCAAGCCATCATTATTGTTGTACTTGCCATCAATGACAAGCTTACGCTGCTTGTAAAACATAGTAAACATCCTCTACATCTTCTTCCCAAAATACTTATGGTGCCTGTCTGTTATATTCTTCCTGTATTCATGCCATCTTCATTGTTGTACTTGCCATCAATGACAAGCATATGCTAGCTGTTAAACATTTCCAACAGTTTATTTAGTTTTCACTTTAGATCTAGTAAGTCACATCAATTTTTCAAATTTGCAATTGTTTTAACCATATATTTACTTCAAATCACATATAATTCAAGGCTAAACAATCTATTGTAATTTACATGGTCGTTAGTTCAAATTTGTTCATTTTTAGACAATTTTAAAACAACATTAAGCTATTTTAAAGATATGAAAACTAAGGGAATTAAAACTCATACAAAATACTTTACAAACCCCCCCAAAACTTACTTCAATTGAACATTAAAATAATATATAAACTTATCCATAAAGAATCAACTTGATTTGTAATATTAAACCATACACAGTTGATTCAAGTGAATAGTAACCTAGGTAACCTTAGACTTCTTGTCTTAGGGAACCAAGTTTCTTTTAGGGAATCCCCCCTTGTGTTGGATTACCCAAGCTAAAGTAAGGGAAGTAATGGTCGTGAGTGACAATGATAAATCTTATGAGTTTCACTTGAGATTAGTAGCTTGTGACGGCTTTGCACTATGGGGTCCAAGTTTGGGTGATAACAATGCTAAACACCCATAGAGAGTGTTTGTGTTATGTTTTTGCAAGTGTTGTTCATGGTGATTGATCCCAAGAAGTGACATTTAAGGCCTAAGTCCCAAGTGTTTTCATCACCTAACCATATCAATAAATCTCTAGAATACCTTTGTTTAGGGCTTAAGCTCCTTGTTCCCCCCTTGACCATGTTTAAATCTCAAACATCATTTCTAGTGCACAAAATGTAGTCATGGATTCCATATCCTGCTCGAATGATAAATATGTAGGTTTTAAACCTTTACAATATAGAAATTCGCACACATATTCTTTATAAAATAGAAACAAAACATTAAAAATCACACATAGTACTGAGAAATTTACATTGATAACCCTTAACCAGGGAAACCAAGAAATGTTTATGGTCCCACCTCTAACTCTCATTGCATTAAATTTATTTTACAAATACAATATATATAATTCCATCGAATCCAAAACCTTAATCCATTGACCTAGATTATATTACAAACTTAATTCCTTCATCGTAATTAGAAAACTATGTGCCAAAACTACCCAAAATGGATGGAAAAAAAAATGCCCAATTTGTTTTTCGGGGCCTCCACCCTTGAACCCCCAGATAAGGGGTATGTACCCAGTGAAACATACATATCATGGAGATATTCATGAAAATAATATAACGCATACCCAATATTCTCTCACTTCTTGTTTTATTTGCATACAAGGATTATATTATCAACAATTCAAGGCATCAATGCCCATTTCTCCTCCACACTAAGAAAAGTTCTTAGTTCTTACAAACTTTGTCAATGAATCTATGATATTTTTCAAACTATGCACCTACACCAACAACACCTTCTTGTATTCGACTATGTCTCTCAAAAAGTGAAACTAAACATCAATGTGTTTTTTCTTCGAATGATTATCAAGGGTATTTTCCAAAAATATTGCACTCTCACTATCACAATATAACCTTAAAACTTGTTGTGAAAACACAATACTTGAACAAAACCTTTGTAACCATACAAATTCTTTAATGAGTGGATACCATGTATTTAGCTTCTATAGTTGAGAATGAAACTACAAATTCTCTCTTCCTCATCCAATAGATTTCTCCTTCAAATAGGTTAAACACATAACTACGTGTAGATCTTCTGCGATCCAGATATCCAACCCGGTCTACATCAAAAAATCCATGCATGTCTAACACTCTATCCGCACTAGGTATTCCTTGGTAGAAAACTCCATAATTTGTAATGCCACGTAAATACCTATAAGCCCTCTTTACAATTGTCCAATTATCCTTCCCTAGTTTTGACATATACATACTCAAAACTCCCACTAAATGTGCAATGTCTAGAATGTTATAGACCATTTCATACATAAAACTTCCAATGACACCAACATAAGGGAAACAAGACATGCCCTCTTCCTCTTCCTATGTCTTGGGACACTGATCTATAGATAACTTTACACCTATAGGAATAAGGACCTTGACCACTTTGCATTACTATATATTAAACCTCTATAATATTGTCTCAACATATTTCCTTTGATTCAACCAATGTTTCTTATTTCCTTGATCTCTTTTAATTTCCATTTCCAAAATAAAATTTGCAGCACTAATATTTTTCATATCAAATTTAGAAGACGAATGAGTTTTTACCTCCTTGATTATTTCATTGTTGTTTCCAATCAACAACATATCATCAACATAAAGAACCACACAAATAAGATGATCACCAACTAATTTAAAATACACACAGTGATCAACTTCGCTCCTTGTGAAACCAATTCCCAAAATATAAGTATCAAACTTTTGATATCATATCCTTGGATATTGCTTTAACCCATACAAGGACTTTTTCATCTTTAAAACCATCTCTTTCTTACCCTTCATTGCAAAACCTTTCAGTTGTTTCATGTAGATTTATTCTTCAAAATACCCATGTAGGAATGTTTTCTTTACGTCCTTCTATTCTACTTCAAGATCAAAAGAAACAACAACAAAAAAAAATAATTCTAATAGAAGTCAATTTAGCAACAGGAGAAAAATGTCACCAAAATATATTCCCTCTACCTAGGAATATTCTTTTTTTACTAGGTGAGATTTATACTTCTCCACTTTACCTTTTTCATTCAACTTCTTCTTAAACACCCATTTGCTACCAAGGAGCTTTCTTTTAGATGACATCTCAACTAGATCATAAGCCTAATTTTTATCCAAGGAATCCATTTCAACCATGGCCTTCTTCCATAGTTTACCATCCTCTAAATCCATTACCTCCCTAACAGTTCTAGGATCATCATAATAATAGATAAAACAAAACTCTAATGAAAATCAGATGGAGTATACCTTTCTAGTTTCCTTATTTCCCAAATTGATCTTCTCAATACTGGAGTACAGGGTTCTTCTGATGAGTTAGATTCTTCATCCTTCAATTCAAACTCTATTGTCTATGGTTATTTTTCCTTTGATAGGACTTCCTATTTGGGAACATCTTTAACCTCTCTAAATACAACATCCTAATTGTAAACAATCTTCTTAGTTTATGGGTTCAACAATTTATGTTCTTTTATATCATCTTTATAACCAATAAAGATACACTTTTCATCTTTATTATCCAACTTACTCATAATTTCCTTTGGAATGTGTACATAAGCATCACAACCAAACTCTATAAGATTCTCAAGAGAGGATTTATTACCATTCCATTCCTCATGTGGAGTTTTTTCCACTAATGATAATGAAGGTGATCTATTTACCATATCACATACAGTACCTAGTGCCTCTTCCCATAATTATTATCCTAATCCAACACCACTGAGCATGCTCCTTTATTTTTCCATTAGCATCTTCTTAATCCTTTATGCAACCCCATTCTATTGAGTTGTGTATGGAATAGTCTTATGCCTTGTTATACCAAACTTCTTACATAATTACTCAAATTCATTCCCACAAAACTCTCCACCATTATCTGTCCTTCGCACCTTTATTTTATTCTTTGTTTGATTCTCCATAAGAGCCTTAAACTCTTTAAATTTACCAAAGAATTCAGATTTCTTTTGGAGGAAACAAATCCATGTATTGCTCGAAAAATCATCAATGAATGAAACATAATACTAATATTTACCTAGTGATGGAACATGCATAGGTCCAAACACATCATCGTGTATTAAATTTAAAATTCATATTTCTCTTGTAGCACCAGATGAGAATCTTATTGATTCTATTTACCATATATGTAATGTTCACAGAAATCAAAATCCATTGTGAAATCCAACATACCTTCAACCATACATTTACTTTGTAGTGCTTGAAGGCCCTTCTCTCCAATGTTTCCCAATATTTGATGCCATGACATCGTATTTTCTTCAGAGACCATAGGGATTTGTTTTTCTTAACTTCCACCCTTGAGAACAACAATATTGCTACACCCATTACTAATAGTGTTTCCCAATAGTTTGTACATATTTATATTCTAAACTCCCCTCATCAACACCATTCTCCTTGAACCATTTTGCAGGTTTCCTTTTCAAACAATATATGTACACCTACATCACTCATCTTATCTACAAATATCAAGTTTCTAGCTATCTCTAGAATGTGAAAAACCTAGGGAGTGTTCTAATAATTACATCCTTGAGCATCGACTTGACATTTCTTGTCCTATGATTCTGGTTGTTGAGTTATCCCCTAGGAAAATGTAACCTTCATTATAATTTTCATATTTATATAACCACTCCCTATGGGGAGTCATATGAAAAGAATCACTTGAATCGATCAACCATACATCATGATCTACATGTGTGCTTGAAGAAGCCAAGTACACATACTCTCCTTCCTTTGAGGAGGTATTCCCTTTTCTAGAAGGAACGTCATCAAATCCATTCCCTCTCTCAACACTTTTAGATCTACAATCCTTCTTGTAATGCCCAATTTTACCATGTTTCCAACATTTCCTTAAGTATTTTCTTGAAGATTTAGATATACCTCTAAATTTATATCCCCCACTCAAGGAATTGTTTTTATCTCTATCCAGGGAGTGTCGTCTTATAGATAAGGCATATGTTCTTTAACTATCCATGGTTTTAATCCACATTTATTATGATAACAAGGATGAAACTACATCATCAAATTTTACTGTGGTTGCATTACTCCCAATAGATACAACCAAACTATTCCATGAATCTAGAAAAGAACAAAGTAAACTAATGCACTTATCTTCATCAAAAAAATTCATGTCGATAGAGAACAATTGGATTGACATAATATTTAATGAATTTAGGTTCCCTATCACCGAGTCTCCATCATCCATCCTCAATAGGTATATGATCCAGAATGGATCCCAGAGCCAAGATAGGGCTTCAAAAGGCCTAAAACTCAAAATGCTCAAAATCTCTTCAAAACGGATGTGTGCATAGGCCTCAACGTTACGAACCCAACACAATTTGAATGGGCTCAAACAAACATCGTATAACCAAGATATCATGATCTGTTCATTTTCCCAAAAAGGCAAAAAAATGTTGATTGTACAGTCCGTACAGTGTTGATGTGGAAGCTAACTGTATAGACCATACAACCATATAGATGACGTGGAAAGGTACATTGGATGTTGATGTGGACAGGTTCATATGGAACAATCATAGCGTGACATGTGTGATCACTACAAGGGTGACACGTGGCACGTTCATACGACTGATGTGGCAAGGACATACAATCATATGACATGTGGCAGGCGTGGCAAGTACAATGGCATGTGACTAGGAAGACACCTGGGTAGATAGCTGAATGAATGAGCACTTGAAACGTGGCATGTTTGGGTGAATGGGAAGGTGCCACATGGCCCAGTCATGGGCTGCCATGTGGCACCCATTTATTGTGGAAAAATTTGTTTGAAGGTTCGTGGGGGTCAAACCCATGACCTCCATGGGCGACCGAGACTTTGCATAGGCCGGGCTGCTAGCCCGCCAACCTAGTGGTTATTAAACTATAATGGTGCCACCTCTATTTAATTTTGTTATTATGTATTTTTGGCCAAGGTTAGGGCTGGGGCTAGGCCCCAAACCCTGGTGAAACACTCTCCATACAACCGAGAAGTACGAGACCATTCCTAAACACCTTATAGCATGGGAAACATTGGAGATTTATCCCGACGCTATTTCATGTGACCTTCCCATGTGACTGTTGGTGAGGAAAATTGGTTTTCATGGATGTGGTTACGATGTAGCCCTTTCGGAGTTAAGCCATGGGTTTTCGCTATATGAACCATGTGTCCAAACTTGTATAACTGTTGGCATTTTTAGTGAGGTTAGCCCTGGTCAGTCGGGCTATCCCGCCAACCAAGGGGCATAACCGTGGGATGAACCATCGAGGGCCTATCCATGTTAAGGGCGCGTGGAGTATCAACCCACAACCATATGGCTACCAATGTGACCAAGGGGGGAGCGGTTAAGGGGCTAGCGCGCCAGACTAGCATAGGGCCACATGGAGGCGCCCATGTGACCAGGATCATGGAGAAAAGGGGATGCGCTCTGATATTTCTCAATTGTGGGTTATTTAACCTTATGTTATTATTTTTTTACAGATTTTAGGCCTGTTTGAGGGGATTTCATCCATTTTTGGAGGATCTTGGGCCCTTTTTGAGGCCAGATCTTGGGGTAAGTTGGGAAATGGTTACCAACTTTAGGCCTATATAAACCAGGGGATCTTGAAGCCATGGAGAGAGGTTCATAGCAGAGAAATGTTGTTGAAATATTGAGGCAAAGCCAATTTTATGCAGGGAAGCTATTGAGGAGTGTACCTTTGTGGGCCATTTCTGGGAGCTTCGTTCATTCATTTTCAGTGCTGTCAGTTTTGATGGGTTCTTGAGATATGGTAGAAAACGACCAGCTCATTGTTGTAATCCATTGGCACTTTTATGATGTACATTTAAATATTTGAACAAAAATAAGAAAGCCTCACCCACTGAGACAAAGGCCTGGAGACGTAGGCAAGATTGGCGAACTCTGTTATCACTTAGATGTTAATGGTTTGTTGTTTTTCATGATTTATTTCAGATCTATATATTTCTTAATAGCTTCTATGTTTCTTCATTAAATTCTTCATCTTTCATTAGGTTCCTAAATGTTAATTTAACTCATGCAAGATAACTCAACCATTGTCATTTGAAAGATCTTTTTCGAATCAAGTAGTATCAGAGCTAATTGACAGTTGGATTTTGAGTTTGCATGACTACCAGGAAAATGGAATCTAAAGAGGGACTTTCTCAAGATGAGAGGGATATGAAAAAAAATCTTTTTTCCATGGCCAAGATGGTGAAAGTGTTGTATGAAGATTACTTGGAACGAAGGAGATCGGTTCAAGAGAACTCTTCAAAGAACAACAAAAGTAAAGAAGAATTGAAGGAATTTCCTTCTACATCGAATTTAGAAAACATCTTTGAGGTATGCAGTGGAATTCATTCATCAATTTCTCATAGTTCCCATCAAGATGGCTCTTTTGGTGCATTTGAAAAACATACCAGAGGTATAGGTTTGAAATTTCTAACCAAGATGGGTTATCAAGGAAAGGGCCTTGGAAATAAAGGCCAAGGTGTCGTTAATCCCATTGAGGTTATGGAAATACCTCATAATTTAGGATTGAGATATGGAGAAGAGGATATTGGAGCATCCTCCAAGAAGGTATCCAAAACATCAGAAGCAAGTAATGCTTCGAATGATCAACTTAAGTCATTGCAGGATCGATTCACGAAAGGTGATGGCGTATCACTCCATGATTGTGATGGTGAATGAAATTCATGTCCAAATAAAAGTGAAGATCAACAAGGAAGGTATAATGGTCATGAATGTTCCAATTCTCTTTTTTATTATAAATCACATAATCATGTAATCAGAAACTTGTGGAATATGTATCCTTGTACTTTTTGTCATTCACTGAAGAATTGTGTTGCCAAGTGTTGGAAGAGAAAATATTTGTACAGGAATTTTATGTCAACCTGGAAGGAGACATGACATAAAGACTCAACTCCACAATGGAAGAAAGAGAAGGGAAAAAAATTATGGATGCCAAAAAACCACTGCACTTATTGCAACAGGGGTGGACATCAAAAGGCTAATTGTTGGAAGCTTAATCCGGAGCTTCGTCCAAAGAAGGAAAAAATGATTGTGAATGTACTCATGAAGGAAGAGGCATTACCGGAGAATCAATAGGAACACCATGAAGGAAAGAAACCATCCACTTGGTTTTTCCAGAAGTGGATGTCACATCTTCATTGTATTTTGCTTCCATTAACGTAATCACACATGTTGAAATGATGGCATGTTATAACATCATTTTGAACAAAATAGTGTTTTGTTTTTTCCCTTATGAGTATGTAACCGGTAAGTTCCATTTTGTAACCTTTTGGAGGACCAAAACGTCTTTAGTGGGGAGGTGTGATCCACAATGGATCCTGGAGCCAAGATAGGGCTATGAAAGGACTAAAAATAAAATTTCTCAGAATCTCTTCCAAATGGATGTATGCGTAGGCCTTGACGTTATGAACCAAATGAAACTTGAACGGGCTCAAACGAACATCGTATGACCAAGATATCACGATCTATTCATTTTGCCAAATAGGCAAAAAAAATGTTGACTGTACAGCCCGTACAGTGCTAACGTCGCAACTGACTGTACATGCCTTATGGTCATATAGTTGACGTGGAAAGGTATAGTGGATGATGACATGGATAGTTACATATGGACCAATCATAGTGTGACATGTGCCACCACTGCAAGGGTGACACATGGCATGCTCGTACGACTGACATGGCAGGGTTGTACGACATGTGGAAGAGATGGCAGGTACAGGTGAATGTGGCTGGGAAAACACCTGGGTAGACAACTAGATGAATGAGAACTTGACATGTGGCATGTTTGGGTGAATGGGAAGGTGCCACGTGGCCCATTCATGGGTTTCCACGTGGAACCCATTTATTGGTTGATTGGTTTGGAAAAATTTGTTTGAGGGTCCGTAGGGTCGAACCCATGACCTCCATGGGAGGCTGAGACTTCGCATAGGCCAGTATACCATCCCGCCTACCTAGTGGTTCTTAAACTATAATGGTGCCACCTCTAGTTAAGATTGTTGCTATGTATTGTTGGAGGAGTTTAGGGCTGGGGCTAGGCCCTAGCCCTCGGAGAAACACTCTCCATACAACCAAGAAGCATGGGACCATACCTAAACATATTATAGTGTGGGAACCTTTGGAACTTTAGCCCAGTGCTATTTCATGTGACCTTCCCATGTGACTATTGGCACGGGAAATTGGTTGGTGCAGATTTGGTTACGGTGTATCCCTTTCAGAGTTAAGACCCAGGTTTTCGCTATATGAACCATGTGTCAAGACTTGTATAACAGTTGGAGGTTTTAGTGAGGTTAGCCTCATTCGGTCGAGCTATCCCGCCGACCAAGAGGTGTAACCACGGGCTAAATTGTCGAGGTCCTATCCAAGTTAAGGGCACTTGGATTATCATCCCATGACCATATGGCTACCAATGCGACCAAGGGGGGAGCGGTTAAGGGGTTCGCGTGCCAGACTAGCAGAGGGCCACATGGAGGCAACCATGTGACCAGGAGCGTAGAGAAAGGGGGTTGTTCCGTGATATTTCTCAATTGTGGGTTATTTAACCTTATGTTGTTGTTTTTTATGGATTTTAGGCCTGTTTGAGGGGATTTAATCCATTTTTGGAGGATCTTGGGCCCTTTTTGAGGCCAGATCTTGGGGGAAGTTGGGAAATGGTTACCAACTTCAAGCCTATATAAACCAGAGGCTCTTGAATCCATGGAGATATGTTCAGAGAAGAGAAATGATGCTGAAATATTGAGGCAAAGACAATTTTATGCAGGGAAGCTATTGAGGAGTGCACCTTTGCGGGCCATTTCTGGGAGATTCGTTCATCCGTTTTCAGTGCCATATGTTTTTATGGGTTCTTGAGATCTAGTATAACATGACAAGATCATTGTTGTAATCCATTGGCACTTTCATGATTTACATTTAAATCTTCAAACAGAAATAAGAAAGCCTCACCAACTAAGACAAAGGCCCGGATTCGTAGGTGAGATTGTCGAACTCCGTTATCACTTAGTGGTTAATGGTTTGTTGTTTTTCATGCTTTATTTCAGATCTGTATATTTCTTAATGGTTGCTATGTTTCTTCATTAAATTATTCCTCTTTCATTAGTTTCCTAAATGGTAATTTAACTCATGCAAGATAACTCAAACATTGCCATTTAAAAGATCTTTTTCGGATCAGTATAGCTTCTTCTGAAGGAAAAAAAAATTCACCATGAACTTATACTGATACAAATCCCATAACACCTTGGTTGTAGCTTCTCCTAAGACATTTAGTATCACTAGATCTGAAAGGAATATCCAAATTGTGCTCTTTTCCTTTCTATCCAAATTTTTCCAGTCTTCCATCCACATACTAGTAGGTGCAATGTCAGGATCCACAATGACCCACTATTCATTATCTACTAGAATAACCTTCATCTTCTTCTTTTAAATCTCAAAGATTTTCCCATTAAATTTCTTGATCTCAATTTTAGAATATCTCACCATTTTCTTTCACCACAAGAATCATCACCGGAGAGATCCCAATGAAACCAAGTTTATCATACACCCAAGATAATTGAACCCTTAGCAAAAAGGTGTCCCCTTGAAGCCAATAACTGCTTTGATACCAAATGTTGGTTTTAAACCTTTAAAATATGTAAATGCACACATATATTCTTTATAAAAAATAAAGAAAACAATAGCAATCACACATCGTACTCATAAATTTACGCTAGAAATCCTTAACCAGGAAAACCAACAAATATTTAGAACCACACCTTTAACTCACATTGTATTAACTTCACTTTACAAATACAACAAATATAATTCCATTGCATCCAAAACATTAATTCATCGACTTGGTTTAGATTACAACCTTAATTCCTTAATTAGAATTAGAAAACCATGGCCCAAAAAACCATGTGCCAAAACTTCCCAAAATGGATGCAAAAGAAAATTCCCAACATTCTTTTCGATGGCTCCACCCCCTTGCTATGCTTGGTGCAATATATAGCTCATGGAGCTATTCATGCAAATAATATAACAGATACCCAACAAAATAA
>JASDQU010354062.1:11476-32330 GCA_032191745.1 Picea mariana
TGTGTGATTGTTGTTCTTTATACTATATGCTTCATGTTTATAACACTGGTTTTCACAGTAAAGACTTGCTGCCATTAAGATTAATGATTCGAAGATAAAATAGAGAGAAATTGTTAATAATTTACAATAACTGATTCACCCCCCCCCCTCTCAGTTATTTCATACCTGTAACAATAACCTCAATAATGGCCTAGAAAATGATTCATGGTGTGGGCCTAACATAAATTCTCATTTTGGTCATGTGTTGTGGTTTAATCATGGCACCCATGTCCTTCAGGTAGGCTAGAGATACCATATAAGGCTCATGTTTGGTAATTCAAGGATATGCTCATCATTATAGTCGTAGAAGCTTTGTAATTGGTAGGCATTGTTCACATCAATTAAGTCTGACAAGCATCATTTGAAGCACAAGGCCCATTATGCTCCTATTGTGGCCTTAGATAGACCTCTAAACACATTTGTGGTGCATTAAAAACATAGTGTTGGTTCCCATAGAACCCTTAGAGTTGATTTTTAACCAAGAGAGGTCATATGTGAAGGTTTTAAGAATTGTTTATCCAGTAGGATCTAAGGAATGTTCACAGAGGTCCAAGAGGATCCAGAATGCTCACAGAGGTCCCAGGGGATCCATAAAATATCAAAATTCAATCATATAAAAATTTCATGAAAATGTTATTATTGTGAAAATCTCATCGTCATCTTTCTAATGGTGCAAACAATGTGTCAAATGAAGTTTGTATACAAAAGTTATGTGTAGTCAAAGTTTGGTCAAACCAGGGAAAATGGGGGTGCCACATGGCACCACTAGAGGGTGACACATAGCATGATGACGTGTCACATGACCATATAGGTGACATGGCATTTGACATGGAAAGGTACAAATACAGGTGGTCCAATCACATGATGACAAGTGGCAAGCAAGTGTCTCAATTACGTGATGACATGAGGCATTAAAGAGCTAATGAAAGGTTGCCACATGGAAGCCCCTCATTAGCCAGTAATGGTTAATGTATTGTAAAATTTTGGAGTCAATAGGGTTCGACCCCATCACCTCCATGAATACCAAATTCTTAACATAGCCTAGATTAACAACACACCACCACATGTGACTTAACGTATGTATGGTAAATAATATATATAAAGTTAGGTTAAGTTTCATATGGGGGGAGAAAGGGGTTGAGGGCTATCCCCCAGCTCCTAGTTCAAGGGCTATACCATATAACCATCTTCAAAGCATTCGTGGGTTTTAACATATGCCATGGGATTTAAACAATATACCGTATACATGGTATATGGTAGCCATATGTAACAACCAATGAATATATGGTTTTAAAAACCATATACTATATAGAGTATATGAAACTATGACCAAAACCAACAAAAAAAATGAATGTTCCAAGAGAGGATCGCAGGGATGGAAGCCCCAACCTATACTAAATATAGCCATGGTTTTAACCATCACACCAACTGCTCCGCATTTGGTGGAAATTCGACCTAAATTAGTAATTAAGTTGCCACAAAATTTGGGTTTCGTTATAGAACCAAACAAATCACATTTAATCCATGCCATGAATTTCAGAATTTAGTTAAGGACTGGGCCTATTTAATTTCCAATCCGAGTACACATCCCGACATATAACTAATGCAGGTTTTGTCCTCGTAATCTGTGTCAAGGGTACAAGTCATTGAGGTAACATCATAAAGAGTGCCAGGGATCACCTTAACGAAATTTCGAGTATTTTATATCAATTTTGCATGATTTGTTTCTAGGAAATCAACGATGCACTATGTTTTTGCATTTGAGTAACGGATGTTCAGAGCATCTTTAAAATTGTGTTTTTGTAAGCCTATTGTAATGCAATTTGAAATTTTGGGATGATGATGAACAATCATACTATTTAAAGGGGCTTTGAAGATGCAATGATGTATCTCAATTACATATGTATTTGAGTTCTTTTATTTTTTGTTGTATTATCTCATTTATATTTCAAGTTATTCATCGGTTTATGGGTTTATGGATAAGTAAGATATTCACATTATATGTTGCAAATAGTCAAGCGATCTTCATTTATATTCTCAAATATGGTGGGATGTTTTAGTATTTGCATATGAACTAATTGGAATCTAAGGATTCTTTGGGTTGAATTAGTATTAGAGTTTGTTGATATTTGAAAGGATCAAATTGGTATCAGAACTTGTGTGGTGTTTTCAGATCATGTGGTATCATATCTGGTTGTTTGATCCACTTCTTTGAGAGATTTGGTATCAGAGATGGTTTTGAGATGTATTTTCAAGTGAATGCTTACGGTGGTCCAAATCTAAGCGAGGCGAAGGCACACTTGAAGAATTTAATCCTGAGATTGAACATGTTTTTCAAAGGAAATAAATGGAGCATGAATAATTTATTTTTGAGACTGATAAGGAGTTTTGAAGGATGTTCATTGAGGTGAAAAATATGGTTAAGGAATTGTGGGAATACCTATAAATAAGGAGATAAGCTCCTCATCAAAATGAAGGTGGTCTGGTTGAAACAATGACAAAAAATGAAATAGTTGGAGGAGGAGAAGGTGAATAACCTCTAGGGTCATCATCATCATGATCATCATTGTCTTATGCCGATGGAAGTAAATGTTCTTCTCATAAGAGGAAAACACATTCTAAGAAGTCTTATCGTTCTCATGATTTTCCTTTGTTAAAGACAGATGTAAAGTTTGATTTTCCTACTTATGATGAAGAGTTGAATGCAGAGAAGTTGGATAATTGGGTCAAACAAATTGAGTTGTACTGCAAAGTACATAAAAGCACATGGGACACATCAAAGATACAATTGGCTACTCTTTGGTTGAGTGACATTACTTTAATATGGTGGGAGAGTAGAACACAGGTCGATCTTATTCAACATGGTAAAATCATTTCTTCATGGATTGAATTTACTACTTCATTAAGAAAGCAATTTTATCCATTATCTTATATGCAAACATCAATGATTTCTTGGAAACATCTGATACAAGGAAAATGGCAAAATGTTCAAGCTTATACATAGGATTTTAAGAGGAAGGTGTTATCTTTGGGAATTCCATTACATACTCCTGAGACTCTTCTAAATTATATTGGTTGTATGCACTCACATGTTTTCCATACTATATTGATGTTCAATCCTACTAATATTGACAAAGTATCAGTACAAGCTACACATCTTAAAGACAAGAAAGGAAAACATGTTGAAGATGAGCCAAGAGAGCCACAAATAAGGAAGAGTAAGAAGACAACTACATTGAAGAAGGATGAAATGAAGAATCCTACATGTTCTCATTGCAAGAGGAAAGGACATGAGGAGGAAAAGTGTTCGAAGTTGCATCCAGAATTGAAGTCGAAGTGAGCTCATCCTAGAAAGGGTTATAAGAAGACCGCAACCATAGTACAAGATCTTGGATCATATTCTAAGGATGAAACTAAGATTACAGTTATGGACATCAAAGGTAAATATTATGTTGCAAGTTTCAGTTCACGTACTTCCCATACAAAGACTAATGTAATACCTGATGGAAGGAAAATAAATGAACTGTTTCATTTACGAGTTATCTCAAAGAACACTAAAATTGATACACTTGTTCATAGTGGATCACAAGTGAATCTTATTTCAGAGCAAGTTGTTCAAAATTTGGGATTGGAAATTAGGCCTCATCTAAGACCATATCCTTTGGGATGAATTTGTGATAATGTTCATATATAGGTAACTAAACAATGCAAGTTACGGTTCACGATCACATCTATTTTCATTGATGAGGTAGAGTTAGACATTGTTCCACTGGACATCTGCAGGATGGTTTTGGGAATTCCATACATGTATGATAGGAAGGCCATTTTCTAAAGGGGACAGAATAAGTATCATCTCTTCAAAGATGGGATTGAGTTCATTGTGAGAACTCATAGGATGAAGACAAATTTGACAGTTGTCACTACATGGAACATGCTAGCTAATACTGGTATTCAGGATCCAGATATGTAGCCTATGATTGAAAGAAGAACATATCATTTGGTTGATGTTGTTCCTATTAAGAAGGGAAGATATGTTGATGGTTCATTCTCTTTCACATATGTATATTTAGTTTTTTTGATCACTTTATTACTAATAAGTGGAATATGGTTGGCTACTACAACAATGAATGGTGTGGTTTGTGAATTTAAGGGAATGTTTAACTTGGTTCCCGTCAATAGGATTCGAGCCCGTCACCTCTGTGACCATGAAAGTCTTAACATAGTCTGCATTACCAGCACACCACCACATATGAATTAACATATGTATGGTAAATAATATATATATATATATATATATATATAGTTAGGTTAAGTTTCATATAGTGGGAGAAAGGGGTTGAGGGTTGTCCCCCAACCCCTGGTTCAATTTTTGTACCATATAACCATATTCAAAGCACGTAGGGGTGTTAAAATATGCCACATGATTTAAACAATATTTTCCTATCATACCTACCGCAACGAAATAAAATTTATAAAACCACTAAGTGCATTGTTTTTTTTTTTTTGTTAATTTGTGTGGGACCTGTTGGCTACGCAATTAACCTGTGGCTTGAGAAACCGTGACTCAAGGGCATCTAAGCCGTCAAAATCACCCGGGGATCGCACCCGGCCTGAGCCACACCAACCCTTAACATGGTTGGATTTTTTGTCCCCGTAGGTTTCGAACCAGTGACTTTAACATCACGGAGTGGCTTAACAACACACTCTGTCACCGACTGTCCTACACCTCGGGGACACCACTAAGTGCATTGTTTGTTCCACTAAAAACTCCTATTTATTCATGGTTCCAACATGTTATAACAATTTTTCTTTGTTGGGACACCAACTTATAAAAACCTCCATTAACCCCATAAAAATATTGCATTAAAAAAATAACTTAGTGTAAACGACCAAGGATAAGACGCTTTTATGTCTTTTCTCTTCCAACGTAGTGTGATAAGATGTTAGATGTAAAAACTATGGTTAAAATGAATTTGGGTAGTGTTACTTTAGTTTCAGTGTCAGACTTGAAAATTGGTGTCCCTTTATATCACTGTAATTTCACTAATTTGATGAATCTCACCATTTTATTTGACTGATTACCGCACGAGCCTCTGTTAAATAAAAAATTAAAAAAATAAACTTGCAATGTAACGTGTCACAAAACACGAAACCATGTCAAATATCATCATCTTTCCCATCTAAAAAGTGGAAGGCAATTGATGAGTGCATCTCCTTTTAACACGAAGATTCCCATATAGGGTTCACAAAGTTGGTTAAACAAAAATTGTACGTAACCATGCATCTAGCAGCCTTGATAAGCACGCCATTCACACGAGCAAGAGAGGTTGGTAAAAGAGAGAGATACAAATAGATGTGAAGAACAAGCTTGTATTTATTTTCCCCCGTCGTCGTCTCAGCAATAAGGGATTGGTTTCACTAGCCAATCCGATTTAACAAAATTACTTTTAAACAATTAAGAAAAGAAAAAAAACTTGCAATGTAAAACTTTTGAAAAACCTCAAAATTTTATTGGTCAGCATGAAATAATAGATGGTCAATAGCATATCGAATGCTATATACCACCACAGGGCGACATGTATAATAATATACCATATACATGGTATATGGTAACTACATGAAACAACCAATGAATATACAGTTTTAAAAACCATATAGTATATAGTATATGTAACTAATACCAAAACCAATGAAATAAACAAATGTTCTAAGAGAGGATCACAGGGATGGAACCCCTGACCTCTACTAAATATAGCCATGGTTCTAACCATCAAACCAACCGCTCCACATTTGGTGGAGATTCTTCCTAAGTTAGTAATTAAATTTCCATAGAATTTGGATTTGGTTATAGAACCAAACAAATCGCATTTAATGCATGCCATGAATTTCAGAATTTAGTTAAGGACTGGGCCTATTTAATGGGCATGGATCCCAACATTACTATGCACATTCCAAGGGATTTGTACACACATTCCAATGCAGTTACACATCTCAACACATAATTAAAGTAGGTTTCTTCCTCATAATATGTGTTGAGGGTACATGGCATTGAGGTAACATCGTAAAGGGTGTCGAGGATCACTTTGATGGAATTTCAAGTATTTTATATCAATTTTGCAGGATGTTTCACCAGGAACTCAACGATGCACTCTGTTTTTGCATTTGAGCAATGGATGTTTGGAGCTTCTTTAAAATTGTGTTTTTGTAAGCCTATACTGTAATGTAATTTGGAATTTTGAGATGATGAAGAACAATCATACGATTTAAAGGGGATTTGAAGATGCAGTGATGTATGTCAATTACATGTGTATTTGAGTTCTTTTATTTTATGTTGTATTATCTCATTTATAGTTCAAGTTATTCATCATTTTATGGGTGTATGGATAAGTAAGATATTCACTTGATATGTTGCAAATAGTCAAGCGATCTTCATTAATATTTCCGAAATCTAGTGGGATGTTTAGTATCTGCATATGAACTAATTGGCATTTAAGGATTCTTTGGGATGAATTAGTATTAAAGTTTGTTGATATTTAAAGATGAAGTTGGTATCATAACAAGTCTGGTATTTTCAGATCACTTGTCCATGGTGCTTGAGACTAAGATCCAAGGTTTAGGGATAGAGGATCTCATTTTACTCCCTTTACTATGGTCACATAATAAACACCCATCCATGATGCCCAAGACTTGATAACAATGCCCATAATCAACTTAGATGTAAAGGACTCCTTGGAGAGGGATCATGTCATGATTTCTAGGTGTTGTTCATGATGCTTGAGCTTGATAAGGTTCAAGAGATATTAATGCCATTATGTCCCCTTTGACCTTATTTATTCCTCGACACTTGTTCAAGGCTCTTGATATCGAGAAGCTTCAATAAGATTCCAAAAAACTAGTTTTTATTCTTTGATGATGGTCAAATCCCTACAAACCATCTATGCTCTCATGAGGTGGTGTAAGGACATGTTCATTGTACTTGAGCTAGAGAAGCCATGTTTGGGGCTTGAGGATGTTGCGTCCCTCCCTAAACCAATGACAAGGGCTCGTGGATGTTGTTTCCCTATGAAAACTATGGTAAATGCCTTGAGACCATCCATTGTTATTTCCCTTATTTATCTGCTTGACTTTAAAATAAACCAAAGTAAGATGATAAAAAATCCATGAAAACAAGATTTAACTAGAGACATGATACCTTGGAATGGGGTGACCTATCAACCCCAGGTGGATATGGTTGTTCATTTTAAGAAGCCATAACCTCTAGAAACACACAAACATTATAGTTGATTTCTCACAAATAACTTGGAAGTTTGCAAATAACATATTTATAAAGATTACTAAGTTCATTGTGTTCATGACTAGGTTCATGTGGTAGTAGGGATAAGTTGAGAACAAATTAATCAACCCACCCTAGAAACATTTAGCAAGAAAAATGTTTAGGGCTTGAGGATGTTGTGTCACTCCCCAAACCAATGACATGGGCTCGTGGATGTTGTTTCCCTATGAAAACTATGATAAAGGCCTCAAGACCATCCATTGTTGTTTCCCTTATTTATCTGTTTGACTTGAAAATAAACCAAAGTAAGATGAAAAAAATTCCATTAAAACAACATTTAACTAGAGACATGATACCTTGGAATGGGGTGACCTATCAATCCCAGGTGGATATGGTTGCTCAGTTTATGAAGTCGCAACCTCTAGAAACACACAAACATTATAGTTGATTTCTCATAAATAACTTGGATGTTTGCAAAATAACATTTTTATAAAGATTACTAAGTTCATTGTGTTCATGACTAGGTTCATGTGGTAGTAGGGATAAGTTGAGAACAAATTAATCGACCCACCCTAGACAAGTTTAGCAAGAAAAATGTTAGACTGTGAGTCCCTAAACAATCACAAAATATGATATCACCTCCTTATGAGTTACTATCCTTATCCGTTGATGTGTTCTCAGTGAGATCTTTATATAAAGGGGGTCATATACATGTACTATAAATTGATATCGTGGGATGAATATAGTATTGAGAATGGTTTAAGCCTTTTCCACCAATTATTGTCTTATGTTGTGTTTTCTCTATTTATTAACATGGTATCAAAGCTTCTTATGATCTTAAAGGATTGGTAGATCCATGGAATTAAGGGCATAATATCGCCATGGTATTGTTCCATGGGAGGTTTGATATCGTAGCTCCATGAGAGGTGTAGCCTAAGGTGAAGATATGTTTGTATTTGGAAGCTACATGGCTTGAAAAATCTTTAAGGAATTTTATTGTTTTTTAATATGAACAAAATTTGAAAATTTTCTTCCATAGAGCATCCATCTAAAAAGTTGCAAAGATAACCAAGTGGGAGTCCTTCAGAATCTGAATACATTATTTTCAATGAGCTTGGATGATGCTATTTGAAAAGAAACATATATTTTTTTCTTTATTTTGTCAATAATATAAAACAAAAAGAAGTATATGTAATATATTGTAAAAGGTGCTTCGAAACAATCTTTTGTAAAAGATGCTTGAAGCTAAATTTGTGATAATGTCAATTCCATTGGGTTAATATGGTTTTGATTTAATCAAATGTAGATGTTACTATGAATTTGAGAAATTTTGATGAATATCATTGAAGGCTTCTAAATGTATTTGGGCACACCATTATGATTGCAAGAATGATATCACAATAAAATCAAATTCTCTTGGTCCTTGTCCTAGAATTGTCTTGAAATTTGATTAAGAATGTTTAAGGATATGTGTATTTGTGTGTGATTGTGCATTATTATGATGTTTTGTGTATAGTTATTTGACACATTTAAAATTGGAAAATAAATAATCACACTAAGTAGAAAATAGTCAATCCATCAAACTTAACACTTCTTTGAATCGAAAATTACTTGAATCATTGAATTGTACAAAGGAAGAATTACATGAAACCCTTTCAAGTCAAAAAGATTATTTTCAATTTAAATCCAATTATTCAAATTATCATAAAAGCATGCTTGAAATTATCTATATAAACAAGCAAAAAAAAAACTTAAATCCACCACCAAAACAAGAACACAAGAGTTAGTGAATAATTTCTATAAAAACAAATAAAGGTAAATTGTTAACCTTGCTATTATTTTTGTTCTAATCGAAGAAGATAAGACAAAATATATTAAACTACATATACAGATTTTTTTACCTCTTTGTCATCATTGCAAATAGTTTTTATTGATTTATTTTGAATTTAAAAAATATTTATAATTTTTAAGAGTTTAATTTTAATTTTTATTGATTTAAAATTTTAATTTTAAATAATATAAAACAAAATTTATAGAATAACCAATTTATCCAAAAACTTAACTAACAAAATTTATTAAAATACATTTATAGATTTTTTTTATTTTTTATTTTTTTAAAAATAAAAAATTAAATTAAATTTTAAAATTCAAAATTAAATAAACTCCATGAAAACATGATTGAATCAAACTTATTCCATACTATAACTTTAGTCATAGTTGACTTTTCGACTGGATTCCTAACAAATTTGTGACCCGAAGTATATCCTTGTGCTTAAAAAATGGCTTACTACGGCTCTGCCTTTACCCTTAACATTCGAGAAACCTTCCCATCGCAGTCGGATACGTGGATTTTGTGCGAGCACAGAGCACGCGTGGCATAAGTCTTTCGCACCGCAGGCCAAACCAAGACATGCCATTCAGAATTTATAGGCAATCTGAAATGAATCTCCACAGTTTTCTAAACTTAGATACCGAAACACAGAATCCATTATAGGCAATCTGAAATGAATCTATCAGACGAATTGGCAAATATAAATCAAATAGAGATGCAGAAAACACAGAAATAAATAGAAATGGAGGGCTCGTGGAGTTAAATTGGTGGAGTTCTTGGGCACAAGTACAATTTATTTATGTCCATCGGGCTAATCTCGCCGCATCAGTTCTCTCCCGTCCGTTTAAGCAGATTTGTGCCCAATATGCCTCTGCTCAGAAGTTCTCTGACCTTTGTGTTCATGGGTTACGTTATTCCCCATTCAGAGGCCAATAATGGAAGCATCGGAACAGAACATAATCCACCCATATGGAATTGTGGGAGATCTGTATATTTCCAGATGTACCAGTTCATATCCTGATCCCCGACTGAGCCTATTCACAGTTCATGCAGATTCAGAAGTCGAGGCCACAGCATCTGCTTCTTACACGAGACTCAGAAGAGCCGTCTCCCTATCGTATGGTAATTTTACAGCCCCTCTCATTGGGAAGGGGAAGTGGTCTGCAAGGATGTGCTCAACAAGGGATGGATTATTAGAGTCTGAATCCGCAGAATCTAGCAGCCTGATAGGGTTGAATACCTTCACGGCTTTTCACCCAAGTCTGGAAGAGGTGAGCAAATCAGATATTGCAGGTCTTGAAAACCCAGTGGAGAATTCAATCTCTACTGAACAAATTCAAATTCAATCAGCGAGAGACTCAACCTCGACACCGACCCTTCACCCTTTGGGCTCTAGTATGAAGACTGAAGAATTAGAGGGAGACGATGCCCAGGTAACAACCAAGAGTGAAGAATTAGAGGGAGATGATGCCCAGGTAACAACCACTAATATTAGTGGGTTTACAGATTCATTTGTAGAAACCCTTCATGAGAATGAGGATTATAAATATTCAACTCTACAACTTGGCCCAAATGGAATGCCATTGTTCTGCACTGCAAGAGGATGTAGACCTGCCCATTTGTCTGAGAGTGACTATATCAGTGRAGGCTCTGGTYTTCAAAGAAGAGGAAGAAATTGTGAAGTGGCAGATGATCAGAATTCCAAGAGCAACGCAGATCCTGGCAATCCAGTTTTTCTCAGAAACTATTCCAAGTYTCTGGAGSAGGTAATTACTTWGAACAGATTATATGCTTTTGACTTTATGAACTACTAGATATGAAATTGTATTTTTATGATTGTATGATATCGATTTTCCTGGGTTTTGAGATATTGAGTTTGATGTATTTATGGGTATCATATTGATTAGGTGCAACATGATATTGCCAAAGCAGATGAATACRACGGAAGGGYGATKTTGGCAAACCCTAAAGATGCAAARGTACTGTCACTTTATGCGAAGTTCACATGGGAAACATATAACGATGCARCTCAGRCTGAAGCTTACTTTGATMGAGCAATTAAGGCTGCCCCCGAGGACTGGTGAGATTTTCCAGATCCCCTCTAATAATTGCGTTTAAGCTTAATTGTTTTCCACGAGTACTACTAGATCATGGTGAAGCTGCAAGCCATAAATTATATCCAGGTTGACTCGCTGGGTGATGATTTTTGCAGCTATGTTCTCTCATCTTATGCTTATTTCTTATGGAATTCCGAAGGAGGAGGATCAGAACAGTGGTCCTGTTGATCAGCAAAATTTGGCAGCTACAACTTGTAATGAATCCGGGCTGCTGCTGCTTGAAGTTACTGGATCTATAAATAATGAAGCAATAACATGAAGAATCAAAATTTTGAATCAGATTTTGCGTTCATAAGATATAACTGCGGCTTATATGTAGTTCGGATTGAATCAAGGGATACAATTTTGCATCTTCTAACAGTAGTATTTATATCTTTGTAAAATTGATAGTACGGATTGAATCAAGGGATACAATTTTTCATCTTCAAGGGATACTAAGTGGTAGTGTTTGTTCAGAATCTTGTGTGTAACTTTCTAACTTTTACTCGATCAGACATGCATAACATACAACACCACCTGTTCAATTTTGTTTGATGTTTTGATTCAATTTGACAAGTCTCCTACACACCACAAACTTGTGTTGCGCCATATGTTTAACCAGTAATGGTAAACATATAAGTTTTTCTTAAGATAGACACACTATTTTATATCACACTAACAGTTTCTTGAGAAAATATTTTAGACACACACCAAAATAGGAGCTAACTAGTTGGAAAAAATCTCTTATATCCAAGTGGATCTAACAACCTCCTAAAACTTAAAAGTAAACTATTCATTTTTGTCTACTTCACAATGATTAATACAATAACAACTACAGCCTTTATTATGATAAGTATTACACATAAGACAAGTAGGAACTACTCATTCCAAAACTTTTCCAACACATCTCCTTAACAAGTACTTGTCCCACTCTCCCTTAGGTTGGGTGTTCATCGACATCTTTCACGAGCCTCTTGATCAACAAAGTCTATATCTGGGCCAACCCAACACATGCATCTCATACTTCGATCATGTCGACATCATCAAACTATCAAGGTCCATATAAAGGAACAACCATCCATTGGAATACATGGGTACCTAACCACTACATGGTTCACTTAACTTCTTGATGAACTCCGCCTAAATGTATAGAAACTCTAGGTGTCTAGGGACCTTCCATAGTCTACAGCCAACAAGGTCCACTCATAGAGTATTCAACCAACACGTGACTTACTCCTTAAGTGTTAACAACTCCATAACAAAGATTTTGCACAATATTGAACAAGTTATCCAAATCATCAGGGATACATGGAAAAAGGGTATGCATACCTATCTAGGGCTTACAATGATAATCCCTTTACATATTACATATATAGATATAGGTACATACCATTTACATACTCCATCTCATGGAGATACTAGGTACAAACTTTTATAATATTGCCTAGGTATCATACAATAATTCTCTCAAGTGTTAAAATTTTGGTATGCTCGTTTAACCATAAACAATGTCACATCATTGTCACCCAACCATAGGCATTCACTATGCCACCCCCGAGCACAATAACCTTTTCTTAGATAGAATGATTCCGACAAGTCCATACACTAGAACCAACAGATAAACCATAACCAGAAATATCATTGTTGTAGCAACAACACAATACCAAAAGAATGTACCTCTACTAAAAGACGCGTACCTTTACCAAAAGAAAAACACAAGAGAGATGCCAGAAAGACTGAGAATACTCCACTACAATTGTTGCACTACTATCTCCAGACTTGTGCCCTCTTCTGCTGCAGCTGTAACTCCTTAGACTTGCACACTAGTTGTTGCATCTATTGCTCCTTATACTTGCACACTAGTTGTTGTGAGTGAGTGAGTGGGTGTGTGTATCCAAATGAGCTAGGCACCTCCCTATTTATATTAGCATGTCCAAGTGACTAGGGATGACTTCCCTTTCTGGAGCCTTTGAATACTAAATAATAATATTCTTCTTGACCCAACTTCTCTTCTAGGCTTTTCACGCATCTGTTTGAGGGTTCTATTACTCATGGAATATTCTATTCTAATTATAAAGGTTACAATTGGAGGTTAATACCTCCTGCAGCTACCAAAACATCAACACTCCCTCTTATCTATGGAGGTATTAACTGTGATGTTCATCCACATATAATAGTAATATCCCTAGTCCAGAAACGACANACTCTTGATAAATCCCAAGCTCATAAGGAAATTGTCTTATTTAGCATATCATGACCTAGGTTCCTGCTTAGGCCCGTACAAATCCTTCTTCAATCTGTAGACACGAGACTCCTTCTCATGTATCTTGTGGCTTCTCTATATACACTTCTTCTCGCTACTAGAGAAAGTGTCTCGTCATAATATTCTCCCTTTTGTTGGGAGAATATTCTATAAACAAATCAAGATTTGTACATCTCTATAATGTTATCTGCAACATGCTTGATCTTGTAGATCAACTTGGAAGTCACCATTGACTTCCCTTCTGGTCTTGGAACCAAGGTAAATTCCATATCCTAGTCCTTTTGATTGGCTTCCTCCTCGGTCACTAAAAGAAGGGAATCTTCCCAGGAGATCTCATATCACCTCGAAGTTGTTGAAGCTTTGATCTAGCCTCCTCAACTCATGGAACATGTCTGACGGTCTTGGAAGATGTCTCTCTCTCTCATCTGAATTTGAGGAGGAATACTATCTGAATGAAATTAGTCTCTAAGCCACTGACTCTCTATGATAGCAGGCTCACTTTGAGTCTCCATGCTTCCTCTGAAGCCTAATCTCCTATGAATGGTCTAGGGAATGTTGCTCCTCCCTACTAGATCATGATGGTTGACTCCCTCTGAACTCTAGCTCTTTTTGAGATGATACTTGGTGGGGATGCCTATTGTTAGCGCTAGAAGTTGTTCCTAGATTGCTTAGGAAAAACCATAGCACATCTTATTTCAAACGTTAAAATAAAACAAATTTTAAAGAGGTGGGAGGATCACACTCTTAATCTTAAAAGAGATTTCATCTATAAACTATCAAGAACTCTTCTCTATGTGCAATAGATCAGGTAAACAAAGCCTTAGTTGGATCAAGTGAGAATGGGGTATATGTTGAAGAAGACTAAATGAAACAAAACTGATAATCATAAAAGAGCAATCTGTTCTTTGATATAATTAACCAGTAGAAGAATAAATCTTAAACCCATAAATCCTTCCTGGACCAGATTTAAAGGATCTTAAACACACATGTGGTGAAGATTGAACTATAAAAATAGATAAATCCTCTTAGCGCATACATACAACCATATAATCATATAATAGTAATAATGTGTTCAAGATGGAGAATTATAAATGATAAACAAAAGAGAATGATACACGCCAACTAATGACTTCATTAACCACTAGAATATTTACATGGGTAAGGTCAATCCAAATAGATGTATAAGATAAAATCTTTTAGGAAAACATGGATCCAACCCTTTCTTCTTCTATATTATCCAATATATAGAGTTTCAAATAAGTTACATGTACTTAGGGTCAATCCTAAGAATCAGGGACACCTCAAAACAAATCTCTACAAAAACTCAGGATGAATTTCAGTTCCTCGCTGTTGATATACCAAATCTTAACAATTTACAAAAAGCTCCTAAAATCCAGGAAATAGCCTTGCATACATCTATTTGATTTGAATTGTCTTGCATTCGAATGATGACACTATTGCTTTATCTATATCTTTTCCAGATATCTTTAATCTTCAAAGCTCCACTTGAAACTAACCTTTGACAACTCAACACAGGTGGCTGATCTGGATCAATCTTCATATCTCAATACAATTTTTTGCTCCTCAATACAATTTTTTGCTCCACAAAACCTTGCATAGCTTTAAAACATGATCCATTACATGCCTACATAATTCACAACCTTCCCCTGTTACAAAATATGAAACTGGGTGTGAACAACAACAAAATCGGTTGTTACAGGTGTTCCTGTAGTGCCTTTATTTCCCCGTGTAAACGATTGCAGGAACTTCCTGTAGCGACTTTCCAAAAAATAGTCTCATGTGTATTAAACTCTTTTCTCTGCCTGGGTTATAAATGGACATAACCAAAAAGGAACATGATACCTTAGACATAACGAACCAAAATATTTTTTCCATCCTCTATTACTTTATATCTGAAAAATATGATTGATCCTCGAAGTGATATTCTTAAATTGACAGCTTTCTATGCAGGATGGAGAAAGTTGTTTATGCCAACAATTCTAAGATATTCTCTATGGTCTTCTTATATTGAGATCAGGTTTGAACAAGTCTAGGCTCATTCCCTTCAAATCCAATCTTAGGGTTTGGGATTTTCATATCCTTTTTACTCTGTTTCCTGGTAAGAACTCTGTTTTTACCAATGATTGTCTTTTTATTTAAAATCAAACCACCCTTCTTGGATTTATCCTTCATAGGCTTAGTGATAAGAGTTTTCTTTCTTATAGATGTCTTTCCAATAGGTTTGACAGGTTCCTCATCAATGATGTAACCTTCTCTGTGATGGCAGGTTTATTCATTGTCTTAGACTTCAACCTGAACTTGTTTTGAGGCCTTGTGCTTTGTTTTCTCACCAAAATTATATACCTGCAGGTATCATCATCGGAGGAACTTGAGACATGAGGATTGACCTCTGGGATTGAATCTTCAAAATGTATAGGATCTTCAATCTCTTTTGTTGATTTTACAAGTTGATGGTCCTCCACTGAAACCTCGGGTTCTGCTAACCTCTTAGCCCTTTTCGAATAAGTTTTTTGTGCAAAAGGGAAAGGGTCCTTACCTCCACCTAATATGTGAGAAGACCCTGCCTCTGTTCACTGGCTGGCTGATGTATCTTTTACAGGCTTGTCTGGAGTCTCCAAGCATGCTGCTTGTTTACCCTTTTTTGTAGGAGGTGGATTTACTGACATTAGTTGGAGTTTCTTGATCAAGCTTAACAATATTTCCATGTGATTGAGAAGCAAAGGCATGATCTTACTTCTCATACCTCGACTGGATCAAGAACTAATCCCAAGTATTCTACAACTTCCCTAATTCGGCCTTAACAAGAACTTTAATCAACCCTTGATGAAAAATTCGGTGAGGAGGAGTCTTGGGGTTTGCTTGAACTCTCATAGCCATCTTGTTGAGATCCCATAAGAAATAATAAGGTAAATTCATCCTCTTAATCCCTGCTAGATGAATCAGATATCACAAGTGGAATATGAATACAATAGAATAACGCCAATTGCAAGTGTTGAATTTCTTAAGCATGAGCAATGCTTCCATCCACTCATCAACAATCCAATCCCTGGGGATTCCTTTGGCCCAATTAGGGCCTATATGTTCAGGATTTAAAAACTGGTTAACGTCTCCTCATGTGATAAATTTATTCTTAAACCATCTTTTACCATCGGTGGGGAGGTTGCACGTTGCAGTTATGGATTCTTCAGTAAATTGCATGGCCAAGTTTCCAACTCGGGCCAATTTTCCATTGAAACTCTCTACAAATGCCCTGGCTATAGCATAATGGTGACCATTCATCTTGGTACAGAAAGGATACCACCCTGCCCTATCGAAAATGATTTGGGGATCTTTGTAAGCCTCCATGACTTCAGGCCCTTTAGGTTCTTTTCGATTCACATGTCCTCCTTTACCCATCTACATAGTCATAACCCGAAAGCTAGATTCTTGGCTACAGAGGAGAGATCTGTCTTCTATGCAACGAGAATCAAGGAGATTTTCTAGCTCTGCAGGGGCCAATTCAAATAAATTCGTTGTTGTAGTTAAAGAACAAGGCACCAGTTTTGAAAACACATTGAATAAGAAAACTGATCTGTGTTACCTCCTGGACAAATGACAGGTACAAATGATGATACACCCCACTTCACATGCTATGGATAACGACGAGTACTTTTCTAACTGATTTTTCTTACTCATGAGCTTGTGGTACGATCCACATCTTCCATGACTAACCAAAGTTCTTAAAATGATCATGACTAGGGACACGTGGAACTTCCTGTAACACCCAACCCGATTTGCCTTTTTCACTCTTGAGTGGATTAGAATTTGAATCTGCAACTCATGAAGTTAAATAATCATGATGCATAAGTATTGACATGACTAATGGCTCAAATGAAAAGACTTGAAACCATTTGATGTCATCAAATAATCATTTAAACATGTGTCTAATTCCCTATGTCCCCCTCTCACAACATTTATTCCATCTCATTCATTCACTCTAGAATTCTTTTAAAACCCCTTAAGGTAAGCTATTAGGTAAAATTTTAAATACCAAGTTGGAATGAATGAGGGATAAAACCAGGTAGAACATAGTAGGTGTTAACAATGGCTCCATGGGGGATGGAGTTTTCCATGTGAAACTCCAAGAAATTTGAGTAGAACTGTGCCTTCTAATCCTTTGATCTTCAGACCATGCTTATTTGCAAACTTTGTTGTTCTAGTTCCTGAACTCTAGACAAACTTTATTCAAAAATATATCAGATTGCAAAAGTAAAGACCATTTCTGAAAACTAAAAAAACAAAGGAAGTAGTATTCTTCATTGGGCTATGGAGTCTTTAGCTTCTAACTACCACACCACACCGATATATACAATGAGATTTGGGCCAACAACGACCTTAGTAAAAGAATTTATTTAGAAAATGCCAATTTATTGGGCCACCAAAAACCTCTTCACCTTCCAAATTCTGCAATAGGAACGTGTTGTGATCCAAAACTTTTTCAACCCTGAATGGACCTGTCCACAAGCTATAAAACTTCCCATGATGATCTTCCCTGCGAGCATCTGATTTCAAAAACAAATCACCAGTTACAAGCTGCTTTGTTTTTTACTTTCTGTCAAAAGTCTCCTTAGTCATATGTTGATGGTGATTAGCCTTCTCCAAAAGTTTCTCCCTCGCTTGATGTAATTCCATAATGTAACAGATCCTTCTGATAGCATCATTTGGTTTAGCCTCAATTTCTTGAAGATACTTCATGACTGGCAAAGCAAGTTGTCTAGGAAAAACAAATTCCATTCCATATACTAATTGAAATGATGAAGTTCCAATTTCTCTTTTGGTAGTTACTCGGTCAGCCCATAAGGCATATTTTAACTTTGCATCCCAAGCCCTCTTGTTATCCTCCAAAAGTTTCTTAATAATCCTAACCATACTTGTATTGGAAGATTCCACCAAACCATTACCTTGTGGGTAATAGGCAGTGGAATTTTTGAGCTTGATACCATAGTTTTCACAAAATTTAATCAAGTTACCAGACTTAAAGGCTGCAACATTATCTATGATGATTGTATTAGGACAACCAAACTTAGAAAAAACATTTTCTTCTAGAAAATCCATCATCACTTTATCATTTTACCTCCTTGTAGGTATGGCCTCTATCCATTTTGTAAAGTAGTTTGTTGCTGTCAGAATCCATATATGTTGGCTACTAGATGGAGGATGGATTTCACCAATGAAATCTAAAGCCCATTGTTGAAAAGGTGCAACCACTTTTACAGGCTTGAGAGGTAAGGACTTGAGCTTTTTCTTTCCTTCAAACCTTTGACATTTTTCACATGTCCTTACTTTGACACTAACATCAACAAATAGACTAGAAAAATAATACTCAACCCTAAGTATTTTGTATTCAGTGCTCTTCCAGAAGTGATGTCCTCCACACACTCCTTCATGAAATTGAGTCATGAAATTTTCATCTTCTTCTTTATCAAGGCATCTCAATAAGAATTCAACAGGGTCCCTCCAAAATAAAATCTGATTATTTACACAATACTTGACAAATTTGAGTTTTAAGGATCTTACTTTGGATTTATCCATTCCTGGAGGAGCTTGGAAATTCTGCAGAAAATAGAGGATATATTTATACCATTTAGATTCAAAAATATTTTCATCTACCTAAGGTTTACTATCTTGAGGCTGTGATTTTCCTGAATTATGAAAGATGTAATAAACTTCCAAAACTTTGTAATTAGAGTCAGCTAATAGCTTAGCCAACCCCTAACCGTTGACTAGCTTAGTAGGCTTGATGTTCAAATCATACTTAAGCAACTTAGCTCTCTATTTGCTCCTCTTTCCATCAATGTCTGGTTGAGTCAATATATATTTAATAGCACTGGATAGTACATAAGCAATAACTTTGGAGTGTAACACATAAACTCTGAAAGATTTCAGTGCTTTAACACATAATTTTTTGTTTTTTAATTTTCCCTAATTCTAACATGGAATCAGAGCTTAGGGCGTGAAAAGAGCTCAAGAATTGCAGACTTGAGCCTATGTAGATCCATTCTTTAGGTTTTGTTTTACATATCAACAACATATCATCTTCATAATCTGATCCAGAACTCAGCATGGCCTCTTATTCAGTCAAAGCTGAAGATAGACTTGAAGGGGCCTCCAACTTCAATGCTTGAAAGTGTAGGAGACTCAACATCCTAGAAGAGAGTGACTTGGATGACCTGTTTACTAGGGTAATAGAAGAAACCACTTCAAATACTGGTAGGGACGCATACAAGAAGAGACGGGCCAAAGCTAAAAGAGTCATTTTTTACTCAGTTAAAGAAAACATGATTCCCATCATTGGTCATCTAAGGACTACCAAAGATTGCTATGATGCCCTAACAAATATTTATGAAAAGAAGGCTCCAACTCAAAAGAGAATATTGAAGAAACAACTACGTACATTAAGGATGGGAAAGGATGAAACCATTTTTTCCTTCTTCTCCAAGATTGCTCAAACCAGAGATCAACTTATAGAAATAGGAGTTGTTGTGGACGATGATGACCTTGTGCAAACTGCAGTTTATGGACTCCCTGAGTCATGGGGAAATTTTCTTACTTCAGTGAGTGGAAGAGAATCTCAACCTAACTTCGATAGATTATGGCATGATTTCTTGGAAGAAGAATGAAGACTCAAAAGAAGAAATGAACCCTCAACTGTAAGAGATCATGCCCTTTCAGCTAAAGCCAAGAGATGGAAGAAGTTTCCTCAACCTAGAGGGAAAGGTAATAAAACTCAAGGTAAGCTATCTCATCTTAATCCTCATTTATTTAAAGTAAGATGTTTTAACTGCAATAATCTAGGACATTATGAAAAATATTGCAGGAACCCTCCCTCTCAACATAGAAGAAAATGTAAGTTTCATGCCTCAGTTGCAACTAAAGAAGCATAGCCTTAACAAGAACCTCAAAGAAGAAGAACCATGGCAACCACCAAAAAGAAAGAACATCACCAAGAATATTATATCATATCAGCTCTTTCTAGATCTATAACCAAGTCAGAGGAGGTTTGGTTAATGGATAGTTGTGCCTCCAAACACATGACAGGTTTCAAACAAAATATTGCAAACTATCGGGATAAGAAGTTCAATGTAAAGGTAGAACTAGGTGATGATGGTACATATGACGTAAAATGGTTTGGATCTGCTTCTTTCCAGCTTCAATCAGGTAATATATTTCATATTGATGAAATTGTTTATGTTCCTGGTTTAAAAAAAAATCTAATCTTAGTTGCATTGTTAGAAAGCAAATGATACTCAATTTCCCTCACCAAAGGGAAGGATCTCATGTGGCCCTCAAAT
>JASDQU010354064.1:0-12023 GCA_032191745.1 Picea mariana
GGGTCTCTTGGACACTCACCAGGCTACAATGTTGAGTCCATCCCTATGGCTTCTAGTCACTTTTCTTATGGCATGCCCAACTTCACTTCACAGTTTTCGAACTCCATCCTAGCTACTGGCCCTAATGCTAGAAATTGGGCTTGTGGGAAGTACACCTCCCTACACTCCTTTTTCATTTGGTGGATATTAAATCCATCAAATGACTCCTAATATGGGAGGTATTCCTACTTTTAAACCTGGGTCCAATCCTCCTACTTCTGGGTGGAATAATCAATCTGGAAAACAAGATTCAACGCAAGTTTCATCCTAAAAACCTACCTCCTTGGTGCAGTTTCTAATCAATACATTTGGCATGAAGAATACACCTCTCTCCTATAGATTCCAACCCATAGGAGGTCGGTTTCACACTTTGGGCAACCCCCAACCCAGATCCAATCCAGCTGGGGACAATTTATATAACCCTCAACAAAACATTCCAGCTGGAATGATGCCAAACCATCCTTTTATGAATCATCCTAGAGGAGAGCCTTATAATTCCGGAGAGGGCCATTGCTTTTACCAGAACCCTGGATGGCCTATATGTCACAAACCTTTCTCAGGAGGTTGGGGCTATATGTCACAAACATGTCTCCCTTTTCTGACCATGCTTAATCTGCCAGATTTTTCTAAGTTAATGAATGACCCTGTGATTCACAATCCTACATGGCCCCCTGTCCCCACCAAAATTCCTTTGGACATCTCGAAGTTCGAGGGTAAAAGTGAAGAGGATCCTAGCGATCACGTCACTACCTTTCACCTTTGGTGCTCATCAAACTCCTTTAATGATGATTCTATTTGTTTGAGATTATTTCAATGCACCCTCATCGAAGTTGCTACGAAATGGTATATTGAGCTACCTAGGGGGGAATATGGGACTTTTAGCCAGTTGGTGTTGTTTTTTCTTAACCACTTCCAATTTCCCATTCGTTATAATGTTGGCCTAGAATTGTTGTCAACTTTACGCCAGGATACTGCCACTCATATCTTAGACCATATCCAAGAGTGGCATAGATGGAAGAGGTTGATTAATACCCCTATACCCTAAGCCTTTCTTTTAGAATGGTTTCTTAAGTCTTTACACACTCCTCTCTTGAAGGATGTTGCTAATTTTGGGTTTACCACTGAGGAAGAAGAAATCTTTACGGCCCAATAGTTAGAATTAATATATGACTAGTCTAGGATGTTATACCACCTTCTTCCTGACTCACCGTGGTCAATGTATGACCCTAGGAAAAATCCCAGACCTCATGCAGATGGAATTGTAGGTGCCTCCAATGTAAAGTCTGTAGACTCGGTGACGAACCATTTGAAAGAGTTGTCTTTAAACCAGTCTGCTTGAGGGCTAGCCTTGTCTGTGTATTTCAACCCCACTCAGTCGATAGATGTAAACTTCATGCAATCGTCAACCAACCCAAATGCTGACCAGAAACCAAGAGGGAATAAGAAGAAAGGACATAATAACCTTAAGGGTGGGAAAAATTTTAATAAACCCAAGGACAATAATAATAATGAGCAGACGGGTAGTAATGTTGGAGAGGGAAAATGAGAAAGTCGTAAGGTGAATTTTCCCTATAAGATTTGCACAGATGATCACCTTATCCATTTATGCCCCAAACTTGTAGAATTTGTGAGGCTATTATCTCAATTTCCCACCATGTTGATGAATCCATTCCCACATAATCAACACCTAGCCTCAAGCTCCTCAAATCCTGGAAATGTGGCTGGTGGGGGTCAAAACTAGTAGTCGCAAGATGCCGACTATTTATGTATCAATATGGTCAATGCAAAAGTTAATTTAGCCACTTGATCTGAAGACTAAACCTCTAAACAAGCCATTCCTGGTCTAGAATCTCCTCCTCCTCCAAAGACAACTTTATAGATTGAAAAACCAGATCCATCACCTTGTATTTTTGAAAGGAGTAATCAAGTGCTCTACCCATAATGAAAATTCTAGAGCTTCCTAGAACTACTCTATTGTTGACAACCTGGGTCAAACCCCTTTTGCGATTTCGGCTTTGGAGGTACTCCATATGTGTCCTTCACAGAGGAATTCCTTACTCTTTTCTTTAGGAGCTCTAGAACCCATTAGCACAAAAGTTATCAAGTTTGACGTCACAGAAATTAAGCCTTGCTTGCCTTACCATGTGGCTTTCCAAATCCACATGGAGTACTCAAAGTATACCATCAAACATTCGGTTGTTGATGAAGGCATTGCTACGTGTAAGATGTCCCTGATTTGTTGGAAAGATATCAGTTCTCCAAGTCTTTCCAAGTCATCGAACATGTTGACTTCTTTTGATGGTCATTCCTTCCACCCTCATGGTATTCTCCCTACCTTTTTGGTCCAGTTAGGTGGGGAGGCGATATAGGTGGAGGTAGAGGTAGTTGATGTGCCTCTTGATTATAACTTGTTACTATGACACAATTATACCTATGCTATGATCGTCGTCATTTCATCTATATTCCGTACTCTTTGTTTTCCTCATGAAGGGAAGATCGTGATGATCGATCAATTATCCTTTGCATGCTCTAGTTATAATACATCTATTTGACCGTCGATCCCTGTGATTGATAATTCTCAGGCAGAAAATGAGAATATCAATATCAGAATGAATTCTTCCATTATGGTTACTTTTGACTTCGCGGCACCGAACCATCATGTTTATGCCATGTCCAGTAGGCTCATTTCAACAAGGAGGTCCATTCCTTTCCACACTTCATATTTTAATGATCCTTGCACCCTACCTTCCTCGACTGCATCTTGTGATGGTTAGCCACATACTGGCATTATATCACCAACCTCTATTAGTCATGTTGGAGATGGGTTGACAACCTTTGCTACTCATGTTGAATACCAACAAACAACCACTGTAAGTCATGATGGGGAACAAGTCTATTCATCTCTAGTCACACTACACATACATCACCAACCTCTGTTAGTCATGTTGGGGATTCATCACCAACCTCTTCTAGCCATGTTGGGGATTTTCTACTAGCCTTTGCAAGTAATGTTGGGAGCATGTCACCATCCACTACAAGTCATGATAGGGTCATTCATCCGATTGAGAAGCATACACATGTACAATGTAAGCCACAGGTTCTTTGTAGGTTTTGCAAAGGAGATCACCTTACTTGTTTGTGCCCTAGTACTTTTGTGGTAAAAGAGGCATGGTCCTTTCCTAGGGGCCCTTCGGGTTCTGAGTCGTGTTTGGATTCCCAACCTTCTTTGGCTGATACAGTAGTCATGTCAATGCAATATTCGACTGACACCCCTTTTCCTTTAGGGGATGATGTATCCCTTGATCTTGTTGTCTGGCATCCTTTTCAACTAACCGTCATGTCGATGCAATATTCGACTGACACCACTCCTACTTTTGGGTGTGATGAATTTCTTGACCTTTTTGTTTCTCATCCTATTCAACCAATGGTTGAAGAAGTGGTCATTCCGATGCAATCTTCGTCCGATCCCACTCTTTTGTTGGAGAGTGACAAGACTAAGGAAGTGACATTGCCAATGGAATCATCAGTCAATCCCACTCTTTGTTTGAGGAGTGATGCATCCTTCGACCATGTCCTTAGCATTTATACTTCTATAACTTCTTCACTAGGGAGCATTCCAATATCTTTAAGTATGCTCCCTCCAATTCATAGGGTGGTTTCCTTTGATTGGAACGATCTTGTAGAGTGTCAACTTACTTCTTCTACACCCTTCCATATAAGGGGCATTCTTCGATATACTGTAGATACGGTAACCTCTGCAAGTATTTTATCCTACTTGAATTGGAAAGCTTTGGGTTTTCCCAATATTGTGTCATCTCTTCGTAAGTTTCTGACCTTTCATAGAAGTCTTGCATGGGAGCCTTGGCCTCCCCCATTACATGCTACTTAGAACAACATCCGCGAGTCCGAGTTAAGCTCTTTTTCGACTCATTCAAAAAAGATAAAAGATTATCGAGTGATTTTTCCCTTTCACACTCATTAAATTGGACTTGAAATTTCATGAGTCTTAGTTAATCTCTTTTCCAAGTTGTTATCAAAAAGTGAAAATATTGCCTAGTGAAATTGTCTCTTTCACACTCATAAATTGGTTTTGAAAAGACGTCTATTTGGCACAATTTTATCCTTTTTTCACACCAAGTAGACTAAAAGACATAAAAAAGGACATTTTTTGGCATTAAGTTGTGATTTCATCTCATGCCCTTGCTTGCAGTATTGAGCCTATAGTCAGTTCTCACTTTGTGTTATAAACCGCTTGCCTCAACATTTTTGCATCCTCAACCAAGCAGAGCCTTGTTTATATCCTTCGCAATTTGACACTCTATAGCTAGGAGCGAACATTCCCCCGAGTGTCCATCTCCCGCATGCACTTCCCTGCATTGAGCATAGGCATGTTCCACTACTGGAACTAGTTTTTCTTACTTATGACACTCATTTACTCCTCTGTATCATAGCATTCATTTGTATATATAAAAAAAAACAATACAGGCGGGAAGGGAGTATTATCATGTATCAGTGGCAGTTGGGTCGCCTTTAAAAAGAGAACAGAGTTATTTGAGTCCATTCATCATAATAATTTTGGGATTAGCATGGCCTTAGGAAGATGATATCATTACAGAGTCTTCTCTATCGATTGGTTACTCTTCCAGTCCCTACAGAGAACTTCATTGATACCTCCTGCATCTTATGGTTTCATCATTGGGTCTATGCTGCCAGAGTCCTTCGTATGTCTCATGCTCTTGTTCAAAGGAATTCTATCAACCTATGTCGGCCACTCCTCAGAACTATTGAATTTGCATGCCATCCATACCCTCATTTTGTCTCAGAATCACATGATATTGTAGTCCTATTATTCACCCTAGAGCTACTTTCATCATTGGTAGGCAACCTTGAAACCAACAGTCGAAATTTCATCATTGGTTGTTGACTGGGTGGTTTCCCTTGTGTTCGATGGCAAGACATCTATTCACACATTAAGATTCATGCAGTGTCTTGAATGCCATTAGCCTTATTGGTGGTTTCCTCTCCTTTGTCAACAATTTTCATCATTGGGTGTTATTCAGAGGGTATTTTTTGTGTACTTCTTTCACTTGGCACACATGAAATATGCACAGGGTCGTTGGTTCGTGAACATGTTCTTCATCTGATTTCCACCAAATCATCAACCTCCTTCTTTGTACCTTGTGTTGACTAATGAGAGATGCCTTAATGCTCTCCTTTCAGTAAGTCTCCTTCCATCGAATTCATCCCATTTATTCTAGATAAGAGACCTAGAGTCTTATGAGTACCTTGAGGCTTGTAGTCATCAGTGGTAGGCTCTCTCACCATCAAAATTTGGGAATACATCAATGTCTATTTATCGATGGATTCTTCAGGTATTCGACATTGACTCCTTTATTCACACTTTTAAGAATGTACTCGGTGCCTTGATACCTACATTCATTATCAATAGGTTGTCTGGAATTTGTTAACTGTATACATCAATGACTGGTAATCAAATGATGTCTCATTTTGTTCGACCTCAACTCCTTTATTCACATGATGTAGACTTTCAACTTTGGTGGATTGTATAGAAGACTTGAAGACATCACTATGTGGCTGCAACTTTTCTAAGTTGTTGCTTCCTTTTCATTGGATTAGTACCTATATGAATTCAGTGATCATGGGAGATCAGATTGTACTCCATGGTATACAAATATCTTCACATTGGTTTTCAGACTCATTCTACTGGGCCTTGTTCGTGACTATGACAACTATTGGAATGTAACTGCATTTGTATTTGCTTATTCATGGCCATGAAAACTTGTTTGGTATATTTTTCACATGGATCTCCAGTGTAATTTTATTGGCATGCATGTATGAAAATTCAGTGCAGAATGTAATGAGAAACTGACTCTGTCCAGTTGGTTCCCTACCACTCCTCTTCTGGATTATTTATAATGTGTTTTTACCATCGTATATACTCCTCCGACCTCACAGATTAGGGGGCATTTGTTAGGGAAATATTTTCCTCACCCTATGAAATATTGTAGAGAGGGCCTTATTCCATTTTCCTATGAAGAGTTATCTTCCTTATTACTAAAATCTAGAGACAAAAATACAAATTTTCCCACTTGTATGCATCTTGCACACTATAAAGCAAGCATATATGCAGGCTGGTCCACTACAACCCACGTACATCAGGATTTGTACCAGAAAATGAAAATTAAATGTTGGGTTTCCATGTCATGACAGGATATCTATGATCCTTGGCCTTCCATATAATGGAAATGTTTTGACTCGGCCCTTCAGTTCCATTTTGAAGGCTATAAATGGGCCAATTTTGAGCTATGTAAAAGGGAGAAAGAATTCAAATTTGAGAGAAAAGTTACTATGGAGAAATTATTTACTTCATATTGAGTTTGCATCCATTTGTCCTTTAAGTCTGAACATACTGTTTAACCCCCAAGATCTTCCCATATTGATGGAGAACCCCATTGTCTCCCTTCTATGAGCTTGCCTTTGGTGGAGGATTGAAGTGGTGGAGGCCCGGCTGGAAGTAAATTGGTTTCTCGGTTCCGAACCATTCCGACATGGAAGTCTATAATATTTTCACTTCTGATGATCATTTATTAATAGAAATACTGTCTTCCCATCCAATTAATATCTTGCAAATATATGAGTTATTATCCATGGGCGTATTTGTTATTTATACTGTTGGATTATGATATCTAATGTGCTAACCCTTTATATTACCACTATATGCTTTTTTTCTTGTTTGTTGAGAACTTGTTGCACATATATATATCTTTGGGTCGAAGTGCTCAACTGTGGACATCATCGAACATCTAGACAAGGTAGGCCCTTTTCTTATCTCACTTGCATATTATTTTATATATCATGTTATTGGGATATAGTTTATTTCTGCAGTCATTTTCGTCTGTTGTGGTTCACCCTATCCATAGAGAGATTTTCCTCATAACAAGGGTCTCGTACTAGGACATATAATTCCTTTGGTGAGGAATTCTTGAACAATTTTCTCAATTTAGTTTTTCTCAGAAAAGGGATGATGATAGGGACGAACATTGGGAGGAATATTGTTGGGGACAAGAGGAATGGAATGATCATGAACACCACAGGAAGGAGGAAGTTCCCGGGGAGTGGAAAAAACATCTTGATGTTTGCAGAGGATGGATTGGAGGTCTTGCGACACATAGGGTGTCTTAGTGGTGTGAATGGAATGGAGTAGTGGAATAATGACGAAATGACCTTTTTTGAAGAGATTTTCCATGCAATGGGAACTGATGATCTTAAGGGAACCTGTTTTGATTCCTTAGAACTTATATTGTTGGTCCTCCTAGTTGAATTGCATGGTTAATTCCTTAAAATCGATGAGAATGGGGCCCAAATTCCTTAACCATTTGTAACTCAACACAATGTCACTACCACCCTTGTCAATAGAAAACCTATGAGATTTCATGTGGTGCTGACCATTTTTGGGATTCACATTTTCACAACAACCCCACATTTCATGGACCCTCCATTGGTAATCATGATTTGAAAATTATTGAATGCATTGACATAACAATTAGTTTCTTGGGTAATGCGGTGATGAATAAAATTAAGAGAAATGATCAATTCAACTTCAGGAGGGTTAGAGGGTGGAGTCATGTCAGTGGATTCAGGTGACTCAGCCATAGGGGGGCCTCAATATCATGTTTAGAAACATCCTCGGATATGCCCATAAAAAGTGTTTTTTCCTTACACTTCTGCCCAGTAAAATGTTTTTCATCACAATTATGAAAAAAGTCGTTGATTTGTCGTTCAACCATTTCTACCCTATTCAACTTCTAGATCTTTAGCGGAGTGGAAGGAGGAGAGAGAGTGACTAGTTTAGGGCAAGGAATAAATGAGGGTTTTTGGTTTGAGAAGAAACAACCTATTGTGCTTCCTTATCTCTTTTAGTAGCTTCCACACAACTCTGAGGCTGATCCATGAGGACATGGGAATATATTTCATCCTTGAGGCCACTGATAAAACATTCTTGGAAAAAATCATTAGACATGCCCTCTCTACAGAAAGCCAATCACTCAAACGTAGTTATAAAGTCTTCCACTGTGCCAGATTTTTTTGACTTTGTCAAACAACCTAAATGGTTGGTGTCGATGTCAAAGTGTTCATAAATCTCTCTCATAAATTGTGTCCAAGCAACGTACCCTTGGCAGGCATTTTTTGTCCATTTCCACCATTCCCAACATTCTTGACCTAGATGGAGAACACCATACCATATTTTGGACAACTCATCTGTAATTCCATAGAAAGAGAAATAATGTTTCATTTGAGTTACTGAGCTAGTGGGATATGAGCCATCCAATTTTTTGACATCCAAACATGGAAGGCTTAGGTCATGCTAAAAGTCATGCGGCTGAAAAGTCCGTGAATTGGAGGAAGTTTCACCTTCTTAGGGAAAAGGTGGGTTAGAGGAGGTAAGGTCTATAGGGATATTCAACTTGGTTTAGATCATGTTATTCAAGGATGTAACATGGGTAGCGAGGTCCTATTTGATGGTTTCCATTTTATTGTCGATTGACGAATACATGTTTTTATTGATTCTAGCAATATTGGTACTAAGCTGCCTCACTTCTTGTTGGGTCTCTATGAAACTAGAGGACAAGGAATTGAAGTGGGCTTCCAAGTCTTGGCTACAAGTGTGGGCCATGATGAAAAGAGAAAATCGAAAGGGATGGGTGGGATCACACAAACAATGGGTTATGGGTGAAGGCAATCATGATGACTAGGGTGACCAGGGGAATCAAATGGGATAACGCCCAAATAAGGGTGTTAGGTCCATGAGAAAAAAACAATTGCTTAAAAATGATAGGTATGACTATGATGGGGGTGAAGAGAGGAATCCAATGGGATAGGGCTCAAATAATGGTGCCAAAAGAATACATAATTTTTTTTTTTTTCTTATATTCCTACGGAGTTATACTTTGATCTGAAGAAGAATCCAATGTTGAAATGCCCAAATTCTTAACAAGAAGAAATGTGTAGTAATTTCGCAGCCAAAATGTAGGAGGCACAGTTGTGTGGCAATAGATATTGCCTGTTCTATTTTTTTTTTCCATCCCAAGGGTTAGGGTATGCAAGGTGTCTACATACAAGGTTTTTCCCTATGCTATAGCTCTCTAATATACTTGCGGGGTCCAACATTAGTACTTGTCACAATATCTCAGGGCACAAACTAAGGAGGCTAGACCGTTATCTTAGTCTTACTACCCGAATACCCAAGTACTAAAGAGTATCTTTCCGAATGGTTTTCTTGGTGGAACTATAATAGTGAGGCGACTGATCGATCTATCTATGGAGGGATTTAGAAGATCTAGGTCGATCCGTATACAAGTGTTTTCTGATGTGCTACAACTCGAACGAGTACCAACTAGGGTTACAAGGGTGGTCAAAATATGTGTGCTTAAGTACCACTTGTATTTCCTACGTGTATTACTCCCCAAGCATGGTTTTATGCACATAAGGACATATCTATGTATCTTTAAGATGCTTGAATACATCTCTACCTTGGAAAAAAATAACCCACAATTTTCTACCCAGGAAAGTGCTCTGATACCACTTCTAATATTCCCTATATAATATAGTATGCATAACATAAATATTTAGAAAGCAATGGTAGAAAAATAGTAATGTAACCAAATCAATATCAAAATAATACCAAAATAACACCAAAAAGAGCACCTTTATTACTGAAAGCAATTTTTACTTGCCTCTTCGAGGGGGAAAACTCCAGTAGAGCAGAGCTTTATTACAATAATCTCCAAGAAAAAACTTATCATACCCTCTAATCCTATTTATACTAAATCTATCTATCTAAAAGAACAATCTAGAGGAAGATCCTTCTAAAAGCGGAAGCTTCTATTAGGTCTTCTTACATTTGACTTATTCTTTCTTATTGTCAGGCCTTATTAATATTGGACTTTATTTCATGGAAATATATTATTCTACCTATTTGTGGGGTTAGGGAGGTTAGGTACCTAACACCAATAGTCATCAAGTTATGTTTCAACTGAGGAACAAATCACACATTAGAAATAAACATTTTCTCCCCCCTTTTGGTTAGAATATTGATGTTTCGTTTTCCCATAACTGAAACTTTGTTATCAATCCACAATGTGACATCTAATTTTACACTTTCATCCAAACTAGAAAAAATTTCTAGATTTTTAGGTGATATGATTGGTGCAACCTCAGTCTAAAAATAGTATATCCTTCTCATTTTCTCATGGAGCATTGCAAGCTAAGAACATACTTCCCTGATTTTGGTTTTCTTTGATAAAATTTGCATTTTGTTGCCTGGAATCATATTGTTTCTTTCTACATTCATTTAAGTAAAGATCATATTTCTTAAAATAGTGACATTGAATTGAATATTTATCATACCTTTGGTCTTGAGGTTGATTTTGAGTTGAGATTTCATTGTTGTGTCTTCAACTTGAGTGTCTACTTGCGTTTGATGGGTTGGTTCTTCCACCTCTATTTGAATTTCTACCTCTACCTCTAAAATTTGCTCTTCCCCTGCCTCTACCATAGATGATTGAGAATTGTGTCTTGGAAGCATGATCCAAAGCTGAATTTGATGACCTGCTTAGTCCATGTTCATGAGAAATGAGAGATGCATGTAGCTCAACAACTAAAAATTGTGAAAGATTTTTTTTCTCATATATGGCCATCATAATTGATTCAAATCTTGTAGGAAAACTTCTTAAAATATTTTCAACCACTCTCTTGTCTTCAAAAGTTTCACGATGTGATCTAATTTGGTTTACGAGTCCAATGATTTGAGTAAAGAATGAGTCTATTGTATCTGATTCTTTCATGTATATGGTCTCAAAATCACTTCTTATCATTTGTAGCTTAGTTTTATTCACCTTGCTCATTCCTTGGTATGTTGTTTGAAGAATATCCCATGCTTGTTTTGACTTTGTTGTTGTAGCAATCCTAGGAAAAATGCTCTCATGCACTCCTTGAAATATATAAAAGACATCTTTTGAATTTTTTTTCTTGTTATCCTTCAATGAATCATTTTATCCTTGAGACAATGCATTATCTGTTGTTGCATCTGCTAGTTCTGGGTAACCATTCTCCACAAGATCCCTTATGTCTTGAGAACAAAACAATGTTTTCATTGTGATTTCCCAATAATAATAATCTTTCCCATTGAAATGAGGAATTTGTGGGTTTGTCAAACTTGTAATTGGAAGTGCCATTGTTAAGTGTAAATAACTTACTGGATAATTCTTACCTCCTCAATTTTTTTTGAAAAAACGTCAATTTTACTGACCTTGGCTCTGATACTAGGTGAAGGGAAGAGGCAGAGGGTACTAGAAAACAAAACATAAAAAAAAGATAACATACATAAAATACAAGAACAAAGAGTAAAGATATTTATATTTCATATATTAAAATCTTACATATTTTAACTGCATAAACATGTATACAGAGTTGTTGCTCTTTCATCACATTCACCAAAAATGAACTTCTTCTTACTACAACAATGCAACTTCTCATTCTTTTTACTATGTTGTTTTTTTACATACATTTTGTTCTAAAACTACTCTATCTTCTTGTCATATAGCCCAACAAAAATAAAAAATAAAATATCAATTGCAATTAACTTGTACATTTAAGATAGTCATGGAGTAGAGGAAAAAATAAAATGGAAAGATTTGAAGAAAATCAAATTTTTTGTGCTTGAAATCACTGACAAAGCATGTTGAGAAGATGAGAGAGAGGAAATGTCTACTAAGAAGTAAATGTGGAAGTATTTTGTAGAATTTCATGATGGTTGGAACTTGGCACAATATATGAAAATCTATAAATTTAAGTACTTGTAGATTATACAATAAGAAAATTAGAGAGAAGACAGTTCACAAATTTCACATGAATAATATTTATATTGCTTAAACAAGTCAATATACAATACACACACACACACA
>JASDQU010354067.1:0-12063 GCA_032191745.1 Picea mariana
TTCTGATACACCATTTTCTTGTGGTGTTCTTGGAACTGTCTTCTCTCTACGAATCCCATGGTATGAATAGTAATCATCAAACTCCTTGCTGCAATATTCACCTCCATTATCTAATCTGAGACACTTCAACTTTTTTTCTATCTCATTCTCAACCCAAGCTTTCCATTTCTTAAAAGTATCAAAAACATTAGATTTTTGTCAAATGCAATAAACCCAAGTTTTTCTAGTTGCATCATCAATAAAAGTAATATAATAATGAGAGCCACCAAGATATGATACCTGAGATGGTCTCCATACATCTGTATGCACAAGATCTAACCTTTCACTCTTCTTTTCTTTTCCAACTCTGAGAAATCTGACTCTCTTCTATTTTCCATAAACACAATGCTCATAGAAGTCCAAATCAATTTGTTTAAGATATGGCAACAAATTTCTTTTGTGAAGTATCTGCATTCCCTTCTCACTCATGTGTCAAAGCCTATGATGCTACAGTGTTGTAACCACTCCTTTAGAAGCTAAACAGATAGAAGAGTTAGTATTACCAGTACATAAATACAATGTACCTACCTTCTCTCCTTTCGCTATCACCAATGATCCTTTGATGACCTTCTAGGTATTATCTGTGAATATGGATATACAACCTTCACTTGCCAACTTCTCTATTGAAATCAGATTTTTCCTTAAATATGGAACATGTCTTACCTCTTTCAAAAACCATTGGTTTCCATTGCATTACTTTATTTTTACCTTTCCCATTCCAACAATTTTGCATGGTGCATCGTCACCCAAATGAACCTGTCCAAAATCACCTTGAACATAATCTAGAAAATGTTTCCTATAGGGTGTGGCATGAAATGAAGCCCATGAATCTACTACCCAAGACTTAGAAATATTATCTACAGAAATAATCAAAGCATCTTGTAACACATCACCTGTTACATTTGCTTCCTGATTTCTCTCCTGCTATCCATCTCTTTGTTTCCTTGGAGCTCTGTCGTCTTTCTTCAGATGTCCTTTCTTCCCACAATTCCAACACTCTATCTTTCCAAGTCTAGATTTGTATCCGCCCTTCCTAGAATTCCCACAGTTCCTGAAACCCTTTCCTCTATCCTTTTGTCTTCCCTTGTTCTCCATGTTCAATGCATTTCCTGATGTCTCACCTGTGCTTTTCCATCACATTTCCTCACTAAGGCTAACACCAAAAACATCATCAAATTTTAAATTATTTGAACCATAGACAACGTTACTTACAGCCATGACTAAGCCATTCCAGCTTTCTGGCAATGAGCACAAGATTAGAAGAGCCCTGACCTTGTCATCAAAGTCCACTTTTACAGAACTTAGTTGATTAGTAACCGTATTAAAATCATTTAAATGATATGCAATAGACCCACCTTCCAACATCTTCATATTAAATAATCTCTTCATTAGAAATACCTTGTTGGATGTTGAGGGTTTTTCATACAATTTGGACAATGCATCCATCAAAACCCCCATTGTCTTTTCTTTGGAAATATTGAAAGCCATCGATGCTGCCAAAATCAACCGTATCATTCCTAGAGCCTTTATGTCAAGAATCTCCCATTCTTCATCCTTCGTAGCCGCCATCTTCTTTGCTATTCTGCCCAATGGCAGGAATAGATCCTTCTGATATAACTAGTCTTCCATCTGCATATTCCATAACTGGTAGTTTTGGCTGCTAAATTTATCGACCCTAAACTTTCCATCTTCTAACATTTCTCCCACTCGAACCAAGAACCCTCTTTTCCTAGGAGTTACCTTTCTCTCTGATACCGGTTGTTAGAAAATAGGACCATGGAGAAATAAAATAAAACAAATGCAGAAACAAAACACAGAAGATACACAATACAATAGAGACACAAATTTACGTGGTTCACCCAGTGTGGGCTATGTTCACCAGAGAAATTTCTAGGTCCTTCCTTTATTATTATCCATCATATGAAGGGATAAAAAATATAGCAAACCCGTTGTAACTTTCTCTTCTTTTTCTCATAATATCCTATATCAGAATACAATATTCTCCATCAACCATAGCTGCAATACATTTCCCTCATAAAAGAGAGTTGCCTTCTAGGGAAAAAAACCCTAACATAATCTCTATCATTAGATTTGCGACCTTATAATGAACGGTCCAGATTTACAATGAAATTACAATATACATTTACAAGGCAATTTTTTCCTTCGGGGGTTTCTCCCCCGAACCCTCACTTTCTCCCAGACTCCCCATCCGGGGGGATAGCACCCTCGGACCCTATAGAGGGGGTACCCCCCCTCTGCACTCCCCCATGTGGAAGAGTGTACATACTTCTAGGTGTAAATACTTCATGGGGTATAAACAAGTCTGAAAGTAAAAGATCTTTGAATCAGGAAGATAATCAGGCTCCACAACCAACAATAATTATACCTCCTAGTCTCCTATATATACCAAGGAGACATTTTCATTTTGAATCATCTTGTACTTGAACATTTAAGTGGGGTAAAATGAGGTTTCCCCCTTGAAGAGGCTTATAATCTAAAATTATCTCTTTTTCAAGGAGTTGAGTACTTTTTCTAAGGTTTTTCTATGCTATATTGATATTTGGTTCTTAACAAATTAGTTGTAATGAAAAGTTTTCTAGTCAAAGTGGTTGCAACAAGAAATTAATGATGGGTAAAGTAGTTGTAACAAGAAGGTTGAATAGTCAAAGTGGTGTTATAGAAATGTTTCCTCACCCCATGCAACTTGCTCAGAAGGCCTATTTCCATAGGGGCAGACCCAGGGTTCAATGCTAGAACAACGCACCAACAAAACCCTAACTACCGACCCTTTCGGAAACACCTATGAAGTAGATGAAGTCTCACTCGAGGTAGAGGCAGGGGTGGTTGCAAGACTCAGGTGTTTGCAACCTTAGATGGGACACAGATCTATGATTACAACACTTAGCAAGCACTCAACATAGATCATTCATCGGTATTTAACCCTTATTATACTTCGCAGAAAACATAGAGCATCACAGTATTCAATTAGATCAACACTTAGCAACAGTAAAACAGATCAGACCTAGCATTTCATCACTAAGCATCTTCATACATATCAGATCTTACATTTATTCACATCTTAGAAGCACAAAGCATGAATAGATCTATCTAATCTCATCTAAGCACTTAGCAATACAAAACATCTAAGAATAAGCACCAAGCATAACACACAGTATTTACGTGGTTCACCCCCACCCTAGGGTTACGTCCACCAACTCTTCTTCTTTATTAGCTTCAATCAATTAGGTTACAACATAGAGCTATCAAAACCCTACTCTGCATAGGACAAGAGATCTGTGCACACCTTTCCAGATCCTCCTTCCCTGAGTAGATATAGCACATAGCCTCCTTACAATCTGTGCACTCAGCACTTACAACACTTGCACTCAACTCTAGAAGTCAATCACACAAATCACTTTTAGCACTAAGCCTATTAACCACTTAGTCTCTTTTCCACACACACATCTACATTTATTTACATCTTCTAGCTATCTATTTATACATTACAAAAGTGAGCCTAAGCATGGGTAAACCCATGGGTCGACATCCCTTTCCCATTACATTATCCCCAAAACCCAAAAAGGACCCAAAGTGGGCCTAGCTTACGCAATCTCTGCTTCGCTTGGCGCTTCATCTTTGATAGGGTGTCGAAGTCCCAAAAATGGTCAAATATGACCAAGTATCTCCCAAAATTGGTCAAGGGTCAGCAGGTCCCCAACACTCACTTGTGACTCATCCTGAGTCACTCAAGTATATCCAATTCTTCTTCGAACACCTTGAGCTTGGATCAAGCTTCTTCAACCTACTGCATTGCTATCGCTTCTTGCTCCGTGAATTCCTGAATGAGTGTGACATTCACCAGTCCTTCTAGGCATTGTTGTGCTGAATTCACAACTTGCTCTAGCTCTATTCCTTGGTTCTCAATATATATAAATAATTGACATGCCTTATCCTGCAAAGGTTGAAGTTATTAAGTTACTTCCATTACCTTTCTTTGGATCATATGGATATGCTACTGTGCGATGCGCTGCTCGTGAGACTGCTTCATTTTCTCTATGGGTGATAGGGCCTTCAACTGAACCTGTAGCTTTTTAGCTTCATGCTTTGCCTCTTAGAGACGCGACTCTAGTTTATGCAATTATGGATTCTCAGTCAGGTTCTCATGTATTTGCGCACTTCAGCTACTTAATTGTTTGAATTCCTCAGTGAGTGCTTTAATCCTTTCTATTGTGTTCTGGGCAGTCATTTCTCACTGGTCACACTCTTCTTGCGGGGTACCTGGTATGGTCTGAAGCTCTAATTCTACGAATATTTGTTGAAGTTGTTGAATAACTTCAGCAAGTTTCATTACTTGGCATTCTAAGGGTTCTTCTTCTTTCTGTTCTAAGATGGTCACAGAGCGAAATTCTCTGTTGACTTCTTCTTCAATCTTGATCTGCTTCGTGAGCATCTGCTCTTTCTCTTTTTGGATCTTCGCTCTATCTTCCTCAAATTTCGCTTGGATGGCATCCTTCTCTTGTTGTGAAGCTCGACGTTACTCAATGATTTCCTCTTGTGATTTCTTTGAGGCCTGGGTGGCCTGTGTTGTTTCTTCCTGTTCTTTTTGAAGGCGTACTTAGACTGAGGCAAGAATCTTGTGGAGTTGAACTGGTTCATCTCCCTCTTATTTTGTTCCTTCTAGTAGGAGCACAGTGGAGACTTCTCGGCTAGAATGAAGTGCCTGTTGCACTCCTTGGATCTCGATTTCAATTCTGTTGTACATCGAATCTTGCTTAGCTTCCTTATTTTCTATTATCTCTTCTATAGCTTCATTCATAGTTGTGAGGAGGAAACTGAAGTCATCTGGAGTGATCGTGGTCTGCATATTAGTTACGGGTGCTTTCAATTTATTCTGGGAGAAAGGATTATGAGGTGAAAGCTTCCTTTTCTTTGATGAGTCTTCTTCATCTCCTGGCCTCTTCTCAACTTCTTCTAAGTCTTTGCCATTACCTCCTTTCTTTGGTGTAATAGATGTGGTCCTTACAGATCTGTTGTCTACATCGTGTATCTCTTCAGTCTTCTTCGTCTAGCTTGGTCCAGGTGTATTCTGCACAGCATCTAGGCTACCAATATTAGAAAGGTCTATGGGGTTTGCTAGAATGAGAAGGTTTGTTGACCAATCCTTGGTGATTTCTTCAATGTCTTATTCAGTCAACTTGTAATAAGACTATAACTGCTGCTTATGCTCATCACCGTGCGCTATTATATAAATGAAGTGGTGGTCCATGCTGAACTTCATTAAGGGCCGAAACCTGTGGAGGGTATTCAGGATCATCCTTGGCTCAGACTTGATGGAGACCTTCAACTGGTTGTAGTAGGCATGGAAGATGGCATTGTATTGCCATTGCTTGCTCATATCTTTTGAGTACCATAAGGTACTGAATTTCGCAGCCAAAGGTTCAAAGGGTTCTATGTCTAGGAAGATCACACCTTCCAACATCTCCCATGCGATGAATGCAATCAGGAGGAGAATCCAGCTGAAGTGGAAGTCATATCCCTAGTCTTGTGCTTCCCTGCAATCTAGTTACAACTGGTTTACTAAGTACTTCTCCCAATTCATTTGAAGACCTTATGCGCACTTCCCTACGAGGTCTACTACGAATCTAGTTACTTGAGTGGGCCAGTTCTTGTGAACTATATTGCCTACAATCAGTTGACATGCAAGATGCATTACTCCTCTTTGAATAGAGGCTACCTTGTAACCTCACGTGCCCTTCTTGACATTGCCATAAGTTTCTTTGATCTTCACTGCTAGTGCTCTATCTGAGGTCTTTCTAGGGTAAAAGTCCTTTGGGTCAGGGCCCTGCTTGCTAAGTCCTATGATCCAATGGATCAAGGTTAGATCCACAGTGATGCGGCAGTTCAACCATAGGTATCCTCCGTGGTAGCAGGACAACAACAACTTTACATATGCATTCACTTCCTAGTGTCTGCCAAAGTGCGGAATCTTCATCACATTCAACAATGTAGACTGCGCGAGGTTCTGGGTCCAAGACTACGGGATAATCTTTGAATTATTTCATTTTTTCTTCATGAGATACTTGTGAGGGGTGAGTATTCCATTGGACTTCCTGTCACCAAGGTTGAAATCACTAAATTTCAATGCTGCAAGCTTATCTTGGTTGACTCGAACTGCATGTATCCCTTTTGGGAGGTATGTCATGACTAAAGCATAGTCAAAATATCTGGGTATACTGTCGTGGTTAATCTTGTTGCTTAGAGGGGGTAGGTAGGTAGGTATAATTCTCAGAATCAGCCTAGCGTTCAACAGATCATATTTATGTTTAGTATTCTTCTCATTGACCTGTCAGGACAGTCATGCTCGAGCAGTAGACGGAGAAGCTGCTACTCCTCTTGTTGATGATGCCTGAACACCTATAGATACTCCTCTTTCTAACATAACTCTCTCAGTAATTAAATCAATCAGAACCTTGGTTATAGATTCTTCAACGGTGGTGAGATCGTCAGACATACACGCTCAGGATAAATAATCGGGGTCACAACGATCTTAGGCACTACATGGGAATGATTAAAAATAATGTGATGATCATTGTAGACACTTGCTAGTCCATCAGATTCAATTTCTCAGTTGGAAAAAGTGTTCTTCGATCATGGTATGATGAGATAAATAGGAAATCTCAGAAAAGGTCTACTTGCAATAGGTATGGGGCCTCCATTAACTCTGTTCTATCCATTCTGGCACTATCCAACGGTCTAGTGGTAACCCATAAATGTTTTTTGATCCATTCGGAGTAGCAGTAAAACAGATATATTGGCCTCCAATGGCTATATCACTTCTCCATGGTGAAGTGACCCATGTTGTTCTTATATCTTGGAGAAGCTCGAATTCTGCAAAGTTTCTTTCTGCGATGTTCCATCTAGAATCTCCTATAACTTCACCCTCTTCTTACTTAACTTTCTAGCTTTATTTCCAGTGAGCTTCATCATAGTAGGTATTTTTCCGTTCTGATTCCTATTTTCCTTGGATATAGTCACTTCGTGCTACTGAGGTTCTCCCTTAGGGTTCAGGTATAACATCTCTTCTTTATCTGAGATAGAAACTTCAGTCTTCTGTGAGTCCTCTGGTGTTTTGATAACTTCAGCATCTGGGTTCCTAGTGTGATATAGCTTCGATCTGTTCTCCTATTCTTCAATCAACTGCACAATCCTTCTGGTCATGAAGTCTTTTAATTCTTTCCTCTGTTGTTCTAAAACTTTTTCTTCTTCCTTCTTTCTTTCTTGATCTCTTTTAATCCAAGGATTTCCAAGTAACATAATAAATGGGGCATTGTCCTCAATAAATTTTATAATCTCAAAATATTCTTATGTCGAAGTTCCATTAACATTCATAGATATCTGACTGATCCTTCCACATAGTTTCACTAGTTTTCCTCTGAATAACCCTATTCCTCCTAGGTATGGAGTCATAGAAGGCCTCCCTATAGCTTCCCAAGTTCTCTCTGTCATAACATTCACCTGTGTTTCCTCATCCAAAACACAGTCAATGTCGAAGTCTCATATACTTACTTCGATGCATTCGTTTTCCTTAAAGATCTCTGGTAACCTGACATGTCGGTGGTCCTTGAAGGTGTCTTTCATCTATAGTAACATCTTCTCTGATTCTTTCTGGGGTTCTTCTATTTCTAGATCTGCCTTAGGGTTTTCTTCTTTCAGATTCATGCCTTCAATCTTAGCAATCATTCTAGGGAAATCTAATACTTCATGGTCCAAATCTTTGCAACAAAAACAAATAGATCTTCCACCAGGGCATTCCTTAGCTAGATGTCCCATTTTTCTGCAACTGTAACAAAGGGTTAATCCTCTCTTTCTTTTAAATGATCCCCAACTTCTTTTTTACTGCGCACCAGGATCATGGTAGCTAGTCTACAAAAAAATCTTTCTAGGATCCTGTATCCATCTGTTAGTCCAAACATTCTTTCTATGCATAGGTATAACATATCTATCATTATTCTTATTGGATCTATTCATATCAAACTTTCTTTTATCTAACAGTGCCCTAGTTTTCTAACTAGGATAGAATCTATCAATCATACCTAGATCCATGCTTTAGAAAAACAAATTTCACTTATCTTACTTTTATAGAGCACAAAACTCTCAGATCTAAAACTTTTAATTGTTCTTACCTTTATCAGAGCATAGATCTTATAGATCTTACCTCTTTTCTGTAGATCTAGCCTTTTTTTTTTATTTCAGATCATACTTCTTCCTTTCAACACAGAGTTTATAGACCAATAGAATACTGCGCACTAGGGCACGGATCTATGCACATAGCTTTCACAATTTCATGACGAGTCTTTGCACAAATCTTCTTCTTTATTAGATCCCAGCAATCATAGTTTCATGTATTGGCAACGGAACCATTTGTTGGCTTAGGGGCATACCCAAGGCTCAATGCTACAACAGTCCACCAACAAAACCCTAACTACTGGCCCTTTCAACAACACCTATGAAGCAGATGAAGTCTCACCCAAGGTAGAGGCAGGGGTGGTTGCAAGACTCAGGTGTCTGCAACCTTAGTTGGGACTGTTATAACCCTATAATTTATAGGATCAACTGGTGACTGAAATGTTATCCCTTTTGTGTTTTTGTTTGTCAAATGATTTTTTCATTCTGCAAATAATTTGAGGAAAAAGAAAGAAAAAGAAAAAGAAAAAGAAAAGAAAAGAAAAGAAAAAAAAAAAAAGAATAAAAGAGGGCATAAAAGAATTTCAATAGAGCCCCATGCAATAACAATGACTTGGTCCATACCTTTCAAACATGGCCAACTTCTTTTAAATTGATGTTGATAGGAGTATTCAATAAGCTTGGCTAAACTGTTTAATCTTAGCCAAGTGATCTAGGTTAGTTAGTGAATAAATCTGTCCAGACTGCCTAATCTTGGTCAGATAGCCCCACGATAGAGTAATTTCTTAGTCCAACAATTTAATTTGGGCTAATTTTCATAGGTAATTAGGTTAGAACATAGGGTAGTTTGCTTTATTTCAATAAAACCAGCTCGATGATCAATGTTGAACCATGTCTTGGCTGTTTAAAAGGTTGTTTGTCTAACCCCGTGGTGATAGAAACATGGGAAAGCTTGGGAAAACCCACGATATGCACTTATCCTAAGTTTTTCTGGGTGCATGTGCCTTCGCGCTCACAATTATGCACAGCTTATGTATGAATGACTCAGATGTTCGCGCTCAGATCTACGGTGGACAAGTCTTTCCAGACCCCCCTGACCATCCTACCTTTAACGGTGGGGGGGCTTCTGGAATCAGAGATAATATATGCGCACATCTAGACGGCTCAAGTTTCAGCGCCTAGATCTACAGTCTATATTGGATTCCAAACCCCCCCGTCCATTCTGACTTTAATGGAGGGGGGGGGTCTGGAATGTGTTTTAAAGATTGTGTATAGATCTGCGATCGAAAGGAAAGCACGCAGATCAACGGCTCATGGTATTTTTCAGACCCCCCCAACCGATCTACCTTTAACGGTGGGGGGGGTCCAGAATGGAATTTTACTCTGGCAGGCCCCCCATCTATAAGTGGCATGAATCCATTGGTCCCAAATCCCACTACCTATTACTGTCTGACATGCCTTGTCACCTCATGATGTCATTATCCGCCTTTTTCGTAAGAGTCACCTCCCATAACTCTGTCATTTTTTCTCCCTCGTTCACCCATGGCAAGTCCCTTCACCATGATCTTTTCCCCCAATCAATACCCACCATGTCACTCAACTGTATTCTTCAGTCATTGTCACCTACAATATCACGCTCTAAATGACCCATTGGCCATTTATTACTGGCTAACTTATTCGTTAACCAACTGACTTGTCTCCCGTGCCCAACAGATACCCATTTACTCAAAACTACCCTCACCCTTCACTTCCTCACCATTTACCCAGTCATCGCACCAAATAATTTTCCCCGTTTTTCTCTCTGTTACAGTTAGCCACCCACATCTACAGTTGCCCCCGCTAATCTTTGTTTTATTTGCAGGTATTGTTACAGTGATGGCGCCAAAGTCAAAGAGAACAGAAGGTGAAGAGAATCCTTTTCTCCCGCCTCCTGTCGACCTCGATAGGATTCCTCTGGCCGACAAAGACTACTTAATTGTAGACACAAGATGCGATTTTGACTTCGCAGTCCTACAGTCATTGCTTAAATAAGTTTTCCTAGACCAGAGTGATGAAATTGGGCTCTGGGACTCCAACCTACCCTTGTATCTTTTCCCCCAGATTCACCATTTCCCCAAATTCGCCCTCAAGTGCCAAGCCCATTATATCCCCGAAAAAAGAGCCATTGTGTCCTCGTCTGGGGAAATTCTCTTCCTCATCACACCAGAAACCATTGACCAAATGATGCAGATATCCTATGCTAACTCTGCCTCACCTTTTAACCTCGAAATCATCATAGAGCTCTACCAGAAGTTGTTGTTTCCTCAGAGAGCTCATATTTTTGAGCTTTTTCTTCCACAATCCGCTCATATCCCCACTACAAACTCCCCTTATCCTTCCTCCCTGTTCTCAATAAAAGGAAGCCAGGTCATCACGTCACTATGCGCCTTGCTTGGTTATTTTTCATATCAATGGTTAGACGAACCCATTTTGGGATTTCTGTCTATTTTCTCCACCGATGAGAAACCCACTACACAGTTTGACTACAGCACATTCCTAGCAGACAACATTCACTAACAATTCATAAATTTCTCCATAGAAGGTATGTTCAGGTATTCTACAATACTAGCATACCTGTTCGTTTTCTTCCAAGTGGACAAATTTTCTTTTTTGATGCAGAAGATGGACGAGGATGGTAGACCATAGGCAGTAACAACATGGACTTCTCTGCTTAGACATAACTCCACAGAATGCAGTTTCAAGTAGTTCATCGAGCAGTTCTACCACCCAGTGGTGAGTATTCTCAATGACAGACCTAAACCCAAAATTAATGATGAAGTTCAGAGGATTCTACATCTCTTGGACCTTACAAAGACTGGTTATTGGTACCTGTACCAAAATCATACTGAGATCAGAGTCTATGGGTGTGAGTTGGCCCCATATAAACTACCCAAGTACTTACCTATTAGAATTTTCTCCCTGTAATACATAAGGAAAATGATAAACTCAGATGACATACATTTTGTGTCTTTGAAGAAGAAGCAGCAGCTCAGAATCAAAAGGCAGATTGGATCTTTCATCTGCAACAGTCGAGGCGCCAGGGAGGAAGCAGATAGGCTACTAAAATAAATGAAGTTATTTCTTAGTTTCACGTGGCATTATGATCCGTGTGGGATAATTTCTAAGATGAGAATAAAAAATAAGAATATCCCGTATGTTCACATATCTAGGCCTGAGGTAGAGAATTTTGCAAACCAGACAGAATGGGAGCCAAACACACTGGTCGAGGTAGAACAACAGGACCCTTCGATCGTTGTTTCATAGACAACTACACCACAGGATCCAAAGGAGAAAAGGCCCAGGAAGGACATTTCACCTTCTGTTAATGAAGTATCATTTGAGGAGTTCTGATTACACACAAAGAGGCCAAAAACCACTCAGGCTCTGTTGACGGGCGAAAATGATCGTCCGTCAACTGGGAGAGGGGAACCGGTCCGGGGTTGTCTAAATAACCCAAGCCATTTGGTATGGACCACCCTGACGAGTTTAACGGCTCCGTTGGCCGCTCTAAGGTCTTCATGAGGAAACCGAAGAGAAAGTGATCTGAGCTAAATGATCTAAACTAAGGAAACTAGAAACTAATAAAACAAACTACAATAAACTAACTAACTAAATAAAAAGAAATCAAACTAAAACTAAGGAAACTAGAAACTAATAAAACAACTAAAACTAACTATACTAATCTAACTACAAATTACTAACTACTTATATATACACAAACTACTAACTATGATCATAATAACTCAAATCAACTACTTAATTGTCAGCTGCAATCATTCTTTATTCACAAATATACAATAT
>JASDQU010354079.1:0-12062 GCA_032191745.1 Picea mariana
TTTGTGGTCTGAGGTGGAGTGGGGGTGTACTTTGGAGGAGGCTATAAGCCCAAGGGAAAGGAAGGAGGACTGGACAAGGAATCGGTCTAGTCTGGCAGCAATATGGCCAGGGCCGAGTCTTTTGTTTGACCAAGTGAACCTCCCATTGGAGGGACGAATGTCTTCAAGTTCCCAAGCTGACATGAGGTCTTCGACCCATTCTCTGGCGGGATCTCTGATAATCGAGCCTCCTTTCTTCTCTGAGGGGGAGAGGGTAACATTAAGGTCTCCTGCCACTATAATGTTAGCTGTATTTGTATGATTCAGGAAGAGGGCTAGGGAATCCCAGCAGTCTTTCTTTTCATTAATTGCAACAGGAACGTAAAGGTTGAAGAGACTTACCAGAAGACCGGATCTTTTGTGCAGCAGTTTGGTGTAGATCCAGTGAGTGGTTGTTTCTTCTTCAATGAAGTCTAGTTTCGAGGCATCCCAGAGGGTTGCTATTCCTCCCGAGGCTCCTCTGGCGCTTACTGCCCTAGCTGGGCCTTTTTTCCAGAACAAATTACTAGCTCACAATGAAAAACCATTTTTCACAATTGAAAATAAAATCTTCTCCTTTAATCATAGGTTTCCATAAGTCAAAAATCCATTTTTGTAGGTCAACAAGACTTGTCCACAAACTGATGAATCAACAAATCAATGCAGTAGAACTATATATATTTTCCTTAGAGACAACATCTTTCATCGTCAGAATAGAGATAATCAGAGCTTCCTTAACCATCAAAAAAATTGAAGAGGACTACACAACATCTTTGAAAGAGGACTTACCCTGATTTCAAAGGAGGGAGAAGGGGAGAAAGTGCCCAAAGAAAGCACATGGTCAACATTCAAAGGGGAAACAGATAAGGGGATGCAGCCTAAAAAACCCCCTTCTCTTTTCAAAGGATCTTGCTGCAAAAAATGTTACATGGAGGTTAATTCAAGGAATATGATTGTCGATTGAGGTAGTAAGAGATAAGTATATAGCTCCCAATATAGTGTAGAATTGGATAGAAATCCCATCAAACAATAAAATAATTCCTCGGTAATATGGAAGGTTGTTATCTATGCTTTCCATTTGGTTGGCAACTGGTTGATTTGGCAAATTGGAAAAGGTGATAAAGTGAAAATTGACATCAAACTCCAGGTAGAGAGAAAAGGTATGAGTAGGATTCCCTTTCAAATGATTTTAGAGTTAAGGAATAAAAGTTTTTTTAATCTTAGACAAGTTGCAAACTTGGCAAGGTCCACTACTTGGCATCAACAATGGTTATCATGGGAAGAAATTGGTTTGGGGGAAGAATATGCAACAAAATGGAAAAGATACATAGATCTCCTAATACACAACAATTTTAGGCTTAAGGAAGAAGAGAATGTGTTGATCTGGTCTTTGAATCTAGCTAGAGGATATGTTCTTAGAATAGGGTATAAAGGACTAGCTAAAGAAGAAAGAGAATATGAGTAGATCTGGTGGTGAATTATTATCTATAAATTAAAATATCCAACTAAAAACAATATATTTATATGGTTTAACTTAAACAACAAGGCTCCCGTATGGGATGTTCTTCAGAAGAGGAATTTTATAGGACTAGGATGGTGTTGTCAATTTCATTAAGCGGAAGAAACTATAGGTCATCTCATGATGGAATGTCCATACTCCAAAGAGGTATGGAAAGAGGTGGAAAGATTAATAGGGATTCGGAATATCTAGGAATGAAGAATCCTAGAAGAGACCTTCAGAACCCGGTGTTACAGAAATGAGACACCCAAGATTAGAGCACTACCTCTGACACAGTCTTGGGAGTATGGCTTGCTAGAAATATGACGGTTGTTTGAATACAAAGAAACACTTCCCATCAAATGTGTTTTCTATTCCTTGAATATCTTAGAATGTCCACCCACAACTGCATGAAAAAACTCTCTAATATGCAAGGTGAAATCGCAATAAATAAGTATATTACTTGGGATTTTTTGATGGATCATCATAGGGGAACATTTCTAAAGGAGATTTAGAAGGCATTATATACTTATCTTCATATCAAAATATTTATTTTAAAGATGGAATCGGACAATAAAATAACAAATTATGTGAATTGATGCCTTTAAAGATGGACTTGAAACTAGCACAAGAATTTGATCTAACTCAATTACAAATTTTTGGAGATACAAAGTTATCTAATGGATGTGCAAAGAAATTTCTCTCAAGAATTTTCCATTATAACCCTTGTATGATGAAGTTCTCAACATCTTTCCCATATACATATTTGTCTCATATTTACAAGGATAGGAATAGTGGTACAAATGGGCTTTGAAAAGTTGGAGTTGGGCTTAAGCCAAGAAGTTGAATTATTTTATTAAGCTAGAATAGGAATATTGCACAATATATTCATGAAGCATGGACATAACTTTTCCATTATAGTTTATTTCTTAGATTTTGCATAATGATGGTCTTTCACAAATCTCTATAAGAATGATTAATGTAATTTTTTTACTATTATTTTTGTTTCTTTTTGAAGAGGCTACTAATGCAATTGAACAAGAACAACTTCCATTTTTTTCGTGAGGATGGATTGGGCATAAGAATGCCATGTAAAGGGCATAACTTTTGTGAGGAGGGAGGAAGGATCAAGCATAAGAATGCCATGTAAAAGGAATAACAACACTTATGAATTTCATGGACATTGACAATGTTCTTTTGTTATATTAATAAAAATATAGATTACTTTTCTTGAAAAAAAAAAGTATTCAATTACACACAAATATGTTTGGTGATGAATCTATGTTATTATAAAACATAGAAACAAGAGACTGAGGTCACATCTAGAGGGGGGTAGGGTATGTATACCTTAGTAAACTTTAGCAATGAAAGCTTTAAGCTCACTAGGCCCCTTGTCCCACAAACGAGGGATGACATGCACCAATTTGGTATCTAACTTGGTGGTGACCTTAAAATTAGATTATTATTATTATTATGTACTAGAGAAAAAAACAATAAATTTTAGAAATATAAAAAATTTGTTCCTGAATTAAATTAAATTTAATATCTTCATTTGAATTAATTTTATATATATTGAAAAATGTTATGAATATTAAATAAAATTTGTTTCTCTAAATTGTTAGTACATTAAAAAAATTAGGATTCTAATCTAAATTAATTGTATATAATTTTGAGAAAAATAACTTAAAATTAAAATTAAAAAGGCAAAGGATTTAAATTTAAATTAATTATATATAATTTTGAGAAAAATAACTTAAAATTAAAAAGGCAAAGGGAAACTTATTTCCTAAAACCAAAAACAAAACTTTTAAAGCCTTTAAATATTATTCTTCTTAGCATTAAAGTTTTTTAGCCATATCATTCTCTACATTAATAAAAAGGTGATTAATTGTAAAATAATTAAGGTAGGGGTTTTTCAGCATGTTGAATCCATTTCTACATTCAAAAATTGAGTTTTAACAATAAAAAATAGTGATTAGTGTAAATTTATATGACAGAATTTAGATGAAAAAAACCATTTCATAGAACAACTATGGATGATTAATTGTAAAATAACTAAGGTCCAGTTTTTCAACATGCTGAATTCATTTCTACATTCAAAAATGGATTTTGAACAACAAAAAACAGTAATTGGTATAGATTTATATCACATAATTTCAATGAAAAAAACAATTTCTTAAAACAGCTAGCAAACACCCTGTTAAGTGATATCCTGTGGAACACCTTCTAAACTTTGATAAACATTAATAAACAAAGAAGATTTAGAGAATTTCATGCCAGTTTTGCTAGGAGGATGTCCTTCTATGTTGTGATAATCGTCATCCTTCTTTGATTTTTCCTCATTGGCTTTCTCCTGCATCGTCGGTTCCTTACAGGGTTGATCACCTTTTTGTTCATAGATGCTACCATGCTTGATTTTTTGAGGGTCGAATAATTTTTCAGTGATTCTCTTCTCATCTTGAAACTCCACCATCCCAATAAATGACAAAAATTACAAGAACAGAATGACAGATCTCTAAAAAAAATCATTACCTCAAAACAATCTACGTTCTGAAAAGACAATAAAAATTCTCCTCAATAGCAATGAACCAAAACATAAAATATGATAAATCAAATCATAGAATCTTAATCCATATTCGATGGATGTTTTATCAATACCCTAGATGAGAAGACCACAATTCTCCAACACCAATTAACCTGAGATGAGAAGACCAAAACTCTCCTCACTCCAATTAACCGAAAAAAAAGATTTGTCCATATACAGAGGCCCATGTAACACTCTAGAACAATTCACTTACTCAGATTCTGTTAGCACCAATTCTTGCAAGGGGGTGTTTCTCTCTGATTTCAGGCCCTTGGTGTAAATGAGTAGAAATGGGGTTTAAAAACCCATCAAATGCATTTTATTCAAAGTTCGCAGTCATGAGCGCCAAGTGCAACACACAGAAGAATTCCATTTCGGGCTTAAAATCAAGCAAGCGGGCATTTTGTTTTCAACGGCGAGGATCCATAGATGGATCAGATCGACGGTCATCGGGTAAGCTTGAGTCGCGGAGTTGCACGAGGTTTAGCGCATGGGCTCATCTCTTATGGCCAAAGTCACGAAATGATCGTGGTCGTCCGATCCAGTCGAGACACATGGCACCTGATCAGGCTCGGTCATGATTTCGGCTACCGGGACTTCAAAAGACATGGGGTCTCTCATCCATTGCATTGGGAAACTCTGAAACGTGAAATGATTATTCGTTTTGGCATTTCAGCTACCGAGACTTCAAAATATATGGGGTCTCTCATCCATTGCATTGGGAAACTCCGAAACACAAAATGATTAGTTGTTTCGACATTTTGGCTATCGAGACTTCAAAAGACAAGGGGTCGCTCTTCCACTGCATCAGGAAACTCTGAAACGCGAAATGCAAAAAGAGCGTTTGAAGATAGGCGCAGGGTCACGGCTTGTGGTCACTTGGGGTGACAGAAAGAGCTTCACAAAGGGCCAAAGCACCAGGTTTAGTTGCAGGAGGTGTCGTCGCGTTCTTCATGTGCCAATTCAACTCGGCCTCAATCCTGATCCCTGCTAGAGGTAAATAAAGGTAGGAGGAGGTGGTTGAAACCTTGCCTCACTCCTTAAATGTAATACATGGAGGTTCTGGCAGGCAGTATCCCAAGATCGTCCTGTGTGCAGGTTTTCCTAAAGAAGCCATGCCGATCTGATGTCCTCATCTGACCAGAGGATCCTGCACACGCTAATTTGGACTTTAATGTCTCAGCTACCTTCCTGCTGCCAAGGTGGTGAATTTCTCTGAGTATATATACTCAGTTTTTGTATTTGTGTTGGGATGGATGGTAGAGTAGAGCTCCCGACTGTAATGTTTTAATGAAGCACCGGTTTTCCTAGCTATGTTTCTGCATATTAAATTTTCTTGTTCAATGTAAGGCAGTTCTCTTTTTTATCTGGTTTCGATCTCATACTAAAAGTGTTCATGATTGATTGATTCGCATGAATCGTCGTGACTGTGTTATAATAAATAATTTATTATAACGTTGTTATGTTCTTTTAGTGTTTCTGCTTTTGAATATAAGAGGTTCTTCTGTTCAAGTTTTCTTCTACAAGATGTTAGAAGCTTGATGCCTACAGCAGGCCTTCACATTTCCTCATAGAAGTCTTCCTCCTACTCACCCTTATTACAACTTACTGTTTGAAGTTAAACCAAGACCTCATCTGCTTGTGCATGCCTGGCCTAGTTTCTGAGTTAGAACGATATTTTTCTGAGTTTACTTCCATTCATCACCCTTTATCAACAAATAGTGACATAAATTGATGGGCTTTAGGCTTACTCTTGCTGCAATCTAGGAGTGACTTCTGATGCTAACAGATTCCACCCAAAAAATAGATGAAATGATCTATACAATCCAACGCAGGTCATTAAATGTTCCACATGCAGAACTAAATAACAATAAGCTGTTCACCAATATATGTACAGTAGACACCTATACAATTCAATGCACAGACACGGACATTGACGTGTAGGTTTCAATTTTCCATGTAAATTCTAATTTTATTTATATCTGTGTCGACCTTTGGACTTGTCACATATTTCTCATTTATGTTTGTGCTTGACTTTGTTATAGTTTCAGTGTCAAAGTGGTCAGATAACATAACTTCCACTGAATGAATGAGCAAACAATGGAGTAAGTTAACTCTAGAGCAATCTTTCTTCTTTTCAGGCAAAAAAATTGGCCTGGTCAGATTTTCAGGAGTAGTCTGAGTTTGGCATGGATCAAAGTTTCATACATTTTTGAACTTTATCCTAGGGGTTTTGCCCCATTTTAAACCAACCCAGATGCTCAAAAAATCGATCAGACTTGAGTTAGCCCACTCCAACAGACAATGTGTACTCCCATAATTTCCATTAAATGTATGAGCAAAACAATATGTACTTTGTAATACAATATTTAATGCATATAAAGATGCTTTATATTTAACAATATATATTTTAATTAAAGTGCATATTGTTTGCTAAATGGTAAAATTACTTGTCATTTATTTTTTCCATAAATTTACTTTAAAAAATACACCTAGATTTAAATGAATATAGTAACTTTTTGATGACATTTACATCAATAGTAACTTTTGAACTTTTAAATGACCATGAACCATTATAGATAGTTAACCCTAACTTTAAACTTTGTCATGCACATGATGGTCATTGAAGAGAATTCTAATAATCAAAGGCAACTACCCTTTGACAAAAGTAAAGTTCACACTTTCTTAAATGATTTAAATAGTGAATTACATCTCCTAACTTATAAGGACAACATTGAAGACCTCTATCGTAATTTTACAATTACCCTCTCCACTTCTATTAACAAGTTCTCTTTGGAGGTGTCATGTACAAAGAGTAATAGAACAACCAGCTATGATAAAGAATGTAAAATTGCTAGGAAAGACATTAGCAATGATTCTAATGAATCATTAAAGCTCGATAAGATCAATACGTGCAAATCCCTAATTAAAAGGAAAAAAAGGTACTATATCAATAAAAGGCAAGAGAAACTTTCACAACTATCTAAGTTGGATCCTAAGAAGTTCTAGAGGGAAATTATTTTCTGCAATACTAAAGAAAATAATATGATTCCCTTAAGGGACTAGAATTTCTACCTTAAAAGCCTTTACGAGTTCCCTAATTCCATGGACACCATTCCTATTGTCCCTACGGAGGATGAAGTTTTTTCTTTAGATGACATAAAGTTCAGGGTTAAGCGACTTGCAAATGGGAAAGCTAAGGACATTGAAGACTACCAAGATGAAATTTTTAAAATTAGAGGGCTTATTCTCATCCCTCACATACACAATCTCTTCAATTTAGCAGTCAAAAGGGTGCTTCCCTAAACCTTGGATGCAAAGTCTCATTGTTCCTATTTTTTAAAATGGGGATAAAAACATTCTCTCTAATTATGGGATCATTATGATTAACTTGATTTTATCCAAGCTTTATGGAATTATTTTGGAAAAGAAGATTAGCCTTTGCCTAGAAAGTCACGGTAAAAGAGCTAAAGGCCAGGACAAGTTTAGGAGATATCATTCAACTATGGACCATCTTGTTACCTTTAGGATCATTGCAGAGGAGTTATGCAATACTAAAACCAATCCTTTTTTAAACTTTAGAAAGTCTTTTGACACAGTTCTCGAGAAAAAACTTTGGAATAGGTTGGAAGAGATAAAAGCGCCTTTCGAGTTGAGGGTTTATGAAATAAGGCTATATGAAAATGTTATTTTCAAGTTTAAGAACACTTAGGGCTGGTCGAAAGAGATTAACCGCAATATTGGAGTCAAGCAAGGTTGTCCCTTGTCCCCCACCCTTTTTGGCATATACATTGACAAGTTAGAATATTGTTTGGAAGAAGCAGGCTATGTCGGCTCTACTCTCACTAGTATAGTCATCATTCTTCTTCTTTATGCCAATGATATCATTCTTATGGAGATGATTCCCCACGATCTTGAAAACCAACTAAGAATCCTCAAGGATTTTTTCTCCAATATGGGTATGATTGTTAATACTGACAAGACTAAGGCCATGATCATTAAATCCATTAATATCACTTATGATACCTTCGTATAAAACAACAACAACTTGTAGGAAGTGAATATCTTGGAATCAATATTCACCACAAGATCAACTAGAATTATAGCATTGAGAAAAGGAAAATCAGGGGATGGAAATCTTATTATGGGCTTGAAAACAATTGTAAATCAGTTGATCTTTGGATATGGGATAAGAAGAGACTCCTCTTTGAGACTTTTGTTACACATGTTATTATTTATGGATGTGAAGTCTGGGGATGTAGTATCTCTTGCGAATCCTAGAGAAAGATAGAGAAAATACAAAAACAATGTTATAACCTATAATATTAAAATTAAAGGAAATACGCCCTATCTCATCCTCCTCTTAGAGGCAAGTCTTTCCCCCATTGAGAGCATGACTATGACTAGATACCTAATGTATAAGAACAAGTTAAAAAACATGGAAGATAAGAGGCTTCCTAAAGTTGCTTCAAATCCAGTCGTAACCACTATCGACTCAAGCAAGGATGACATAAAGATGTCCAGTCTTGGCTAAGCTATTGGGGAATCATGGAAGACACCATTTTGCAGAATAAGGATACTATTAAAAATATTATCAAATCAAAATTTAAGGAGAAAATGTGGTGTGATAAAGAGTTAGAGGAAAAAAGAAAATCAAGGTATTATAAGGATGTAATCAACCCTAATTTAGAAGATCAAAATTATCTCTCTATTTTGACAAGTGTAAAGAAAAAAATAAACATTGCTAAGATAAGAACAAATTAACATGATCTCCATAGTGAAATTGGGCATTGGTCAATTCCTAAAACGTCATGGGATGAAAGAGTGTGGTAGCTTTGTGACACTAAGAAGGTTGAAGATGAAAACACTTTATCTTAGATTGTCAAACATATACCCACATTAGATCTCAATTTCAAAATATTTGTCACAGTGCCAACCTTCCTAACCTTTTAACTCAACAAAACTATGGTGATCTTGGAAAGCTTCTCTTAATGTTTTTCATGCACAAAAACAAAATTCTAAATAATTGCAAGTAATCTCCTACCCTCTTAAGGTCGAATAAACCAATTCGATCTTGGTGGATGTTAATCACCATCATCATCATCATATAAGTGATAACATGATTATTTATATTGATATAAATTACTGATTATATATTATGTTAATGAAATAAAATTACATATTTCCAAATTATTAATATATTAATGTAACAAATGAAATAAAAAATTATCATATTTTTCCAAATTATTAATATATTAATATAACAAAATGTGATTATGTAATATTGTTTAATACTAATTATTTTTTATATAAATTATATCACTTTATATATTATACACATTGATATGGTATGGTTTAACATATGGTTGATTTTTAAACTTGTGAAATGTAAATCGAAAATCAAATTTATTAAAGTGAAAATAAATAGATTAATAAAATTCAATACTTAATCTTTTAAAAAAATAAATTTAATATTTTTTGGTTTAAAATAGAACGGAAAATAGTACACGTTAATGAGGAAAAGTTACCAAAAAAATTTACAAAATCAAACAACTTGTCTCGTATAAAAAAAATTAGATTAAACAAAATAATCAAATATAAATATAGGTTAAACTCATTCATATTTTAACTGGCCCTAACAACAACAACAGATAGTTTCCTAAGTTTAATGGGCCCTTGTCTCAAAAAGAGGCCAAATAAGACCTCAATGTTACTGATTGGTGAAACAAAAATAGTGTAAATATATGATAGGTGAGGAAAAATGTTTGATGGAATATGATGTCGAAACTTTGGTTAAAACACTTGGATATGCGTGCAAGAGTATTGAAAAAATGAAAATCGTTTACAATAGTCCATGCTGCCTTTAGGCAGGGACTAATAACTTCAATTCCTACCGAACCTCTACATATTCAAGTTGTCCACATCAATGTTGACTGCCACGTAAAATTGAAACATATGCATTTTTCTAAACACATGTACACGTTTTAACCTTGCATGCATCGTCTACCTAAAAGTTAAAACAATTACTCTCACCATTTTCTATTGGTTTCCCCTACCCATAACATATTTTCCTCCATTGGATTTGCAACCCATGTGCATGTTTGTGAAAGTACGACCACTTGACTTTATGCACAAGCCAATCCTGAAGTATGACAGAATATTTTTGGTGGGGCATATGTATTTAGAGGTGTTATATGTTAAAAATTCTAAAGAAATTGTTGGATTCTTGTATTTGAGTGATTATTTTTTAAAAATCCAAGTGCTTTGGGAGTTTTTCAGCATGCTGAATTCATTTTTGCATTCAGAAATAGATTTTAAACAACAAAAAATACTGATTCGTTTAAATTTATATTATCGAATTCCAACGAATAAACTATTTCATAGAACAACCAACCAATGCCTAGAGGATGCTCGTTGTGACGAAGAAGTGATTATTAATGTAAAACCAACCTTCGAATAACCCACACTAAAACCAAGTATTTGATGGTTCCATTCACACGTTATGCACACCATGCACATTATGCACATGGTGGTCGTCATTTTCATGTGTAGAATCTTGTGTCGGAGTCATTATATCCTCGTTACAAGAAGTGATAATATATCTCAACATAGGGTTAATGTGAGGTAATATTATTCAATTGGTATAAGGAAAAGGTGAAAGACTTATATTTTACAAAGAGATGATTGTCCAACTACCAACACCCAATTGAAGAATGAAGGTCTTTGCATAAATTGCAAATTGTTATTGTTATATATTCTAGCCATTACTTCAAGAATGAAGGTCTTTGCATAACTTGTTATATATTCTAGTTATATTGATTATTTTGACATTAGTGAATTCCACGACATTGGTTTTATCTCTACTCAACTTTGAGACAAGATTCATGTGACTAACAATGCAATATCCACCCTAACATGTAGTGTATTTCAGCATAGTGTATTTGTTGCAACATCCATCAAGATCCAACTACAAATGATGTTAGAGTGCTAGGGGTAGGGCCTCCAAGCCACACTATTGATTGGGTTGAGAGGCACATTCTACAGCTCAGTATTAGGTCAATGTGTGATTTTGTGCCTAAATTCAATGTGGAGCTAACACATGCCACTCTTAAATAATAATAAAAAAAATTAAGTAAATGAAAATTGTATATGTTGGCTCTAACCTTTTGCACTCTAAAACGGGTTAAGGAGGAAGGGTTTTCACCTCAAGAGATTCGATCCCTCTCGGAACTTCGTAGAACCGGAGTTAAGATGGGTCTATGTGGGTTCTAGACAAACCACAACATCTCGACAAGATGGGCATTCTAGTTCCAGTTGAATGGTTTATCATAGATGCTCTCATTTCAAGCATACTCGTTATGGGATGACAAAGGTTCTTATGTAGGACATTTTATTGGATAACATTAGTACAAAATATTTTTTATATTGTCATCGATCGTGTATATAATTACAATTGACAGACATTTAGTAAACAAAATTGCAAAGTTTGTCATGTACATCTCTTACAACTCTTACAAGATGATAGTTTTGCATCTAGGTGGAAGATACATATTCTCCTATAGTTGATGCAATAGTTGCAATAGTTGACACCTCACACATAGGTATTGAGATAAATTTATGTTTTCCCCCTCTAAAGTTAAACACAAGTTATAAGAAAAGGATGTATATAATCATATCCATAAATAACTTACAATAATGGCATGTCCTTTAATTATATAATAATTAAAATCAATGCCAACATAAATTGGGGATGGACACTTAGGACCATGTGCTCTATTGATTGATTAATTTTAGTGGGTTTCAACATTTTGTCCATGTTTTGTTCTTTATTTCATTATTAACAAGTGTCACTGTAGTGGCGATATCCCTGCCGAAGAGTTTTTGGTGCATAGATTTGAATTCATGCATAAGTTTGAATTACAACATTGCATGCCAACATCTTGAAGATGCTTATACCAATAC
>JASDQU010354080.1:0-12062 GCA_032191745.1 Picea mariana
GTCCGGCTTTGGAGGGGTTATCCCCACTACCTTTCTGCACGTGACCTCGTGTTTATCCCCTATGTTAGAGGGGGGTCCTAGATAACTTCCATGAAACTGGACTTAGACACTCCCTATCTCAGACTCTAATGTTTTGTTTTAAATGGCCTTGAAGAGTTTCCTCTCCAACCTAATCCAAGGCCCTAGTCCTGAACTAGTTTGTGAACCCTACAAACACAAAAGTCTAGTAGATTTTAAAATTAGTGTTTCTTTTATGGATTTATCTTCCATCAAGGGTTATGAGGGTGAAATTGATGATGTGTAACGTTGAAAGAAAAAATTAATGAAACAAGATGGAAACAAAAGACTTCTACTAAATGAAAAATGTCAACAACTTTTAACAAAGAAAGATTTCCTTTTTTTTAATATTTTTCTAAGATTTTGTATAGCCAACTCAAAGGGATTTCACTCGACTATGAGCTACTTATGATCTAAGTGAACTGCAAAAAAAACTTACGAAATAAAAAGACTTTTCCCTAGCTAATGATGCAGAAACACACTCTTCAACCAAAGAAAAAAAAATGAAAAGAAATTTTTTTTTATTTAAGTGCTAGTAAAGAAAAAGAGGGGAAATACCGACAAGTAAAAAACCAAGAAAAACAAATTCTGGCTTAAAGCGCAGAACGCAAAGAATCACACAATGACAATAAAAAAACAAAGACTCTCACGCTTGTCTAAAAACCATAAAACATTTTTTTTATTTTTTTTATTTTGCTATTAACTTTTAACTAAGAAAAAGCAGGCTAAGGGTAAGATGACCTAACCTACTGACTGTTCAAACCTAGACTCAAACACTTGAGAGGAATACTTCTTATCAAAGGAGGGGATGACTTCCCCACCCTAAACAAAAAGTATCCTGTGCAAGCACGTGACTGTCACTAAAACAGCACGCATGCAAACGCGTGCTGAACAAAGACAGAAAGAGTGTACACATGGGTTGACCTTGTACAAGCCACGTGTATATCTAAATTCTAAGAAAAAAAATGAAAACAGGCAGTCCAGACTAGGAAGAGGCCTCTGGTATTGATAACCAGGGTCCCTTGAAGGCTTGGATGCTCTTTCTAATAGAAAATACAAATAATGCAAGGAATAATAAGGCGAAAAAATCAATATGAGATAGGACTATGAACCAGCAAGACTCAAACAGGATTCCAGAAAACCCCCTGAGAATGTGTAATTCTGACAGGGAAGAGGAGGACTACCTCTGAGGTTCTCTCAACTCCTACATACTACTGCTATCTCTACAACTAGCATTCACACACGGGCTGGTAGAGGATAGGGCACGGGTACATGCATGCAGGCCTTTTGTAGGCCGTGTGTACCTCTGTGTGTCCCGAAAACTACAGTCAAGCAAAATTCAGGGAAAGCTAGTATGGAAAACCAGACTCCCTACTAGCTTAGACCTTACAGAAAAAGACAGCCAAAGAAAAACAGAAAACCTAGTCTTTAAACTACCCAAAAAAATTAAATAAATCCAGGAACCCTAAAGACTATTCTCCCCAGTACGGTCGCCAATTCTGTTGTTGGGAGAAACACCCTATGGACTAGCAAACTAGGGTTAGACTTGCATGCATATTTTGATTGAATAGAAACCACTTTTTTACCTACAACCCAAGATTTAAACCCCTTTTTCACAGTAAATGCAAGGAAAAGGACCACCTACCTTATTACCGGCGTTAGATGTAGATCCTCTGTTGTGCTTGACTACTTGCTTGCGCTGCTCCTTCCACAGATGACTTGCACTCAAGACAAACAACAACTATGCATGCATGCTACTTCTATAATCAAGGGTTAGAAATCAAGCATAAATAAATCAAATCATAGACAATTCATGCATTGGGATGGGAAAAGTATTCTTTTTATTATTGAAAGTGAATCAACTTACAAAAGATGAGACCGACCACCTCTCCTTGAACCTGGTCATGGTCTCCTCTTCTTCTTTCCTTCAACTGCTTTGCGTTAAATCTCCTTTGGCATGAGGAAAGGCTAAAGGGTTGGGAAAATGGATTACGTAAATGGGTAGAGTTTCTTCGCTATATTTTTTTCCTCTTTCAAATGGTACCCCTACCCCTTCTTTTATAGGCTAGAAGGAGCTAGGGTTTTGGACAAACCCTCAGCCATGCATGGCCGGGAGTTTTAGTTAACTGACCCATAGCTTTTTATCTCGTCGAAAACTTTCCTTTTTTCGTGCTTTGTTAGGTACACGTGGGTTTTTGTGAGTCAGCCAGCGTGTACACACGTGAAGTAATGGGTTAGGGCGCATGGGCCTTGACCCAAGAGGATTTTCAAAGAGTTGTTCAACAGATTTTTGGCAAAGAAGGGATATGAGTTGGCCTGATGCCAGGTAAGCATGTGTGGTGCAATTTAGGGTTATAACAAGCCTCTGCATTGGTTTTTATGGGCATTGGGCCAAGACAATATTGTGGGATGACAATGCCCTTACCTTGTATCCAAGTTGTGAGGCCATGGAATAAAGATGGAGATGATGTATTAGTAACTGGTGATGTTTTCAATTCTATTTTTCTCATCTTAGTTATCCCGGGGGAGTAGGAAATTCTCCATTCATAGAGAAATCTATCCATCCAATGGAGTTGCATCCTTAACTCTTGGCTAAAAAATTAGTAGCAATCCAGAATTTGACCAAATTTAGACACAGAATTAAAATATAGAAACAACTCTACCTCTTTTTCACATCTAGGAAAGACATATTAGTTTCAAGGAAGCTCACTGGTCTAACTCCACCGAAAGTGATCTAACCTTTTCTCTATACCTCGCCTTTAGCAGTAGGGATAGAGCCAATTAACAAATTTATCTATCATAGTAGATATCTTGTTATGGATCAATCTCATCCATAATTTCCTCCTTCTCAGGTCTCACTGGGAAAAGAACCAAGCTGTGTAAGATTCTAAAACATGGATTCATGTGTTTATACATAGAGTTTGTTCATAGTTATAGAGAAGTAGTTGGGAAAGGTGATGACAAAGCAATGAGGAAGCTAGCTACAGTGGGAAGGTCGTGAGCTCCTGGATATTTTCTTGAGGCGGTGAGCTCCTCGAAAATTTATTAAGGTTGTGCAGACTGATAAAATTGCTTGAGGCGATGAGCTATGGATACTGACAAACATTTATTCCCTCACTTCAACCCTGACATTGAAGTTTTAATGCACAACAATGATTGCTTGAGGCAATGAGATCCTCGAAATTAAGGTTGTGTAGACTGAGATGGTGCATCTCATAAGTGGCACTGACATGCATTTTAATGTACGTCTTCACTCCCACAATAACACTTTAAACTTGAAACCCAATGAAATGCCAGAAAATAAAGTTTTTCATTTATTTTAATTCGAATAAAATGTATTATTTACATTATCCTATGTTTAACATTGGAGATGAAAAAAATTTAAAGTCAAAGGCTAGACTAATAGAAATTCAATGACTAACTCATTATTATAGTCTAGCGTTCGACAGGGACTCATAAGAGACATCAAATCATTACAACTTAATAATATATAAAATAAAAAATATGATATGTCAAATCATATACAAATCAAGATAGGTTTAAATGTTACCAACTACATGGATACATCAAATCATTACAAATTAATAATATATAAAATACAAAATATGATATGTCAAATCATATACAAATCAATATAGGCTTAAATGTTATTAATTTGTTATGTTCCTAGGCATACAAATTAAAAATGACATGCATAGCTAAACCTATGTAGGTTTACGATATCCATTAAAATTCTTGTCGAACACTTACTCAAAATATTGGAGGAGGAAACAAACTTGAACTTAGGTATAAATTCAAATATTATCCACCAAAATTATTTATATTAAAAATATTATGTACTTAACACATATCAAAATAGAAAAAATCCAAGCTCAACCCTCAATGTTGAACAAAGTAAAAAAAAAAAGATGAGAATGTGACTTACATGAACTATATAAGCATATATTAACTAAAGGTTCCTAAATTGAACTTACAAATAGACGATAAAATGGGTTAGACTAGGGTAGGGTAGAGAAAATAAAAAACAAGACCTTAAAATATATCATTTTCGATAGAGAGTATAGATAAAAAAATTGCATCTCGACACAACTTTCCACCCTTTCTTTGGATTTATTTGTTGTAGTTTATGATCTAGCCCAGGCTCCTGTATCACATATAGACATGCAAAAAGACACAAAACCTATAACTCAAACCCATAGGGCTACGACCCCAAATAGATAGACAAGAAAGGCTCATGAATAAGTCTAAATTCCCAAGTATAAAAACATATGTAGTTGGTTGATAGAGGAGGGGAAGAAGAATGGTTTGAGGATGTTTAAAATACACACACACACACACACAAATTTTGAGTCTCCCATTTCCATCAATATCTTGGACATGATAAGTACGTCCTGCTCTTTTGAACCAACCCAACCCTAATTAAATGAGACAAAATTCCTTTAACCACATATCTTATAAACCAACCCTTAATAGATAACACCAATTTTGTTTCCCTCCATTTCTCTCTTGAACTAACCATTCTTGATAGATGGGAAAAATTAAGAACATTTCACTTGATTTATATCCATTTTAACCCAAGGAAAAATGTTATGAAACAAATACTTAATATAGAACAATAGACTAGAGTACACACCAAGTACAACAAATGTGAGTGTGGAGCACAACTCCAATATAGATAATAGACATTAGTTACACAATAAATCCTTAAATAATGGAAGAACCTCCTCTAACTACTTTAATACATTGATACATCCAAATCACATCCTTCAATAATGACTATGTGATCTCTATATATACATATTCACACGTTGCACATGTGGCCCCTTTATTAGGATGACCACAATTACATATACAATTACCACACTGAATATACATTTAACCCCCTATATGTCCCACTTGGGATCATCTCATCTACATTTAACCCCATATACTCCCCCCTTGGGGTGATATAATAGTAACCTCCTTCAAAAGGATTTGTCCTCAAGGCTTTGCAGTTAAAGGATTTACATGTGATTGAACCAAATAATGTGATTTTCTTATTTTCTTTCTTTATTCTTTCCATTGATTACGATCCATCCATCCAAATTCAATTAATTTTTTTCTTAATCCTTGACGTTTGGTTGTTGCATAATTTGCTTTCCTTTCATACCATGTATTGTTGTTGTAACTTATCCATCTTGTATTGGTTGATTTCCTATTTCAAAATGATTTTGTGATTCCCTATTCCATTAATATCGATGAGTATTCCATCTTCTTCCTTAACAATGTTGATATCCATCTTCGTATCTTCCTTGAAATATTTCATGGTAATAAGGGTGTTGATATGGTTTTAGATTTGATAGTTTTCCTTAACTCTACACACCCATTTCATATGTATTATCTTTAGAGACAATGACATCCTCTATCCTATTTTCTTGGTCTTTGATTACTCTATTTTTGGAGATAATACCATCATATTTGACATGTACATCCTCTAGATGGAGCTCCACTTCTTCAAGTATATTCTAGTGACCTTCTTGAATATTTTCGTGTTTCTCTTTATGAATATGAATGGTGATATATTCCATCAATTTATTTATTTGTATTCAATTCTAGATAGAATTTATGGTTTTACCTCATCTGTGTTTAGGGATTTATCAATTTTTTTGCAAATTTCCTCTTCAAGTATTTTGTTAGTCTCTTCATCCAAGATCCTTGTGTTTTCTTGATTTTTACATGCTTCTTTTTTTCTTTCCATATATTGACCTCATCCATTAGTTTCTTATTATGGTTTTGTAATATACATATTTCTTCATCCTTCTTTCATTTTCTCATATTTCCCTACTTTAATTTGTTAACATCCTTAATGAGTGATTCATTAAGTGATTGCAATTTACACAATTGATCATCCTTATTATTAATATCTTCTTTTAATTATTCCTTATATTTCTTTAATTTGGGAATTTATTCTTTAGCTTCATTGAATTCATCTTCTTTTTTTTTGTGACTAGTGGAATCAACAACTAGTCAAGCATGTACTCCCATGACACGTGGTCGTGTTATCTAACTTATACCACTATAACCTCTAGGTGTTCCTATGATTCCCCATACATGACACACAAGGTAATATGGGTTTTGAACTAGTGACTTCACATAATAGAGTGCCTTAAACATACACTCCATCACTGACTGCCCCACACCGTAGGGGCTTCATTGAATTCAACTTCAAATGTATTAATTTCTTCTATTTTTGAGTCCTTGATCCATTTTCTTATAACAATTTGTCAAATACTTCTCATGTGATGTTTTTTATAATATCTTTATCAATACTCATCTACTAATCCCAAGCTTCACGATCAAAATAATTACTTTCAAAAAAAGAATTCTTACAATTTTCCTTTATTATTATCACTCATTCCATGGGATTCATTTTATCTTTGTCCTCATCTCCACTAAATTTATGTATTTCCATTGAATCTTAATTGAGGTATAACCCAAACCCTCAACTTAAAATCTCAGTATATTATCAATAATGACCTCAAATAGTTATTATCATTTTTCTTGTATATTATCCTATGTTTTATATTTCCAATGGATTTTGAATCGCCTCAATCAGACATTCCAATAACAGGTTGTGATAATTTTAAGTTAACATGCCTTTTAAAACCCTAAATTTGAGACACTCTTGTTGGCCAACCATTCTCCTCGTTTATCTTTGAAATTAGTGCACTTTTAAGTTTGAAATTTTGGACTATAGTATCCTAATATGAATTCTCTATAATTATGTATGTTTTGCAAAAAAATTATGTGCAAAGTGAAAGTTATGGTAACTTTCCCAAAAGTTCTTTATTTTTTCCCCCTTTCTAGAAAGTGAACTTGTACGACATGCCACATGTTCAATTTTCTATATGACCTAAAACAATATGGTCCATATTATTTCCAATTAAATATGATGGTACTCAATTTCTGTCTTTATAGAATCATATATAACCATTTTACCTGGAACACCTATTTGAGATTAGTTTTAGGACTAGTAAAAATCCCTAACTTCCACAACTTGTAACTTAAACATTATAGTGAATAAGAATCTAAAATTTTTACCATATGTTTTGAGATATTCATCCTAAATCTCCTATAAATTTTGATATCTTATATTTAACCCAAAAATATTTATTACTATTTTATCAAGAATGCCTATTTGGGACTAGTTTTAGTACTAGTAAGAAACCCTAATTTCCACTACCTATATTTATTCAAGTATAAACAAAACCTAAAATTTGTAAAAAATGTAATGCACTATGTATCCTAAGGCTAACAAAAATTTCACTACCTAAAACTTCATGGAAATCAATTTATAGTGAAAATTTCAATATGACTTGTTTGAAGGAGCCAAGCCCTAGGATCATATGCTTTAAAACCAAATGTTATGAACAAAATACTTAAAATATCATAATAAACCAGAGTACAAAATATGTACACCAATTGTGACCATGGAGAATAACTCCAGTATATATAAGAGAGATTATTTACACAATAACCCCTTAAAATTATGAGAACCTCCTCCAAATACCCCAATACATTCATACATCCAAATTACATCCTTCAATAATTACTACATGATATCTATATATACTTATTCACACATTTAACATGTGGTCTCTTTATTAGGATTACCACTATTACATATAAATTTACCCCATTGCATGTACATTTAACCACGTGTATTCCCTCATTGGGGTCATATCATATACATTTAACCCTATATATTCCTTCTTTGGGGTCATATCAACAAATGCAATTTTCCCTCGATCATTGCACCAAACCTCACCATGATACAATGAATTCCATGTGATGATTCATTCATCCAATCATCTATTATGGGAACCCATTGTCACAAATAAATTGCAGAAAATGCATGGCATGATGAAAATTGCATCATCATGTGCAATTTTATAGTTGGTTTGGGTATTGATTAAAGGCCATTTTACATGATATTGCAAATTTCATCCATTTTTTGTAAAAAAAATGAATTCCTTCAAGTTAGGGTTTGATTGAATTTGAATAGAACCAAGGGTTTTGTATATTGTTCATGTAAAACTAAAGGTTTTGGTGAATCTCAATCCATGTAAATAACTACATTAATGTTGTAGTTCTCATAGGTGTGTTATATCTAGCCTTCGGTTTGATGATAAATACTATTCAAACCAGATGAATTAGTCCCCTCATAATATCTTAAGGTTATGATATGAAAGGTAATAAGTAGATTTTTTGTCAAAATTCCATCAAACTTTAGGTAGTTAAGTAATTGTAGAATGTCCCAAAGTGCTGTGAAATTTGGACTTTACTGGTATAATAAGATTCATGAATTCGAGCTCGATTTTGCATTCTATATGAGAACCATCCTTGAAGGATTTTTTATATTGTTTTGGGACTAGTTTTCCCCTTAAACTTCCATGAATATACCAAAACAACAATATTATTCTCTTCTACTTTAGATTGATATGGCATGTTATGTTATTTATAAAATACAAACACCCCCAACATCCAAGCATCTTTAGGTAATTTTTGGAATTGTGTTTTTGACATTAAAATGCATATAAAGTTAAGCTTTGATATGGGTTTTTTATTTTTTGGTTGTATTATTAAGCTTTACTATTGAATATATTTTTTTCCTTCAATGGCTTCTCGAATTATAAAAAGACATGGTTTTTACTATGATACAATGAATATTATTTAGGGAAAACTATGTTTTTTAATAATATTTTTTCCATTGAAATAAGAGGATATGCAATGTTTTAATGTCATTCCCTATATACAAACTTATGGCTCATATATATGAATTTTGATTTCCCTAAACTTTGAATTTTACTAATGTTGAAGTGAGAGTTACCATCATATACAGATATTTTATCTATGCATCATATTCAGGTATTTCTTGGTCAAGAGGATTCTATACTTCTTCATGTTTGATGCTTATTCAATCTTTGGTGGATGAAGAACATACTCTGAGGACAAGGAATGGAGTTATGGTCATGGTTATTAGATGAAATCATGGGAATTATTTCACAAAAATATTTGGAATTTGTATTTCCTTCACAGATTCATTAAAAAAATGGATTTGAGATTATACAATTGACTTTTGAGGTGTTTTAGTTGCCGGTGCAAATTATATATGGTGTATTTTTACTTAAATGTTGGCCTTGAAATTTTTAAATAATTGATCTATCTTGATAATATGTTTGTTTGATCTTTGCGAAGATATGCCACATAATTATAATAAAGAATGGTTGTTGTCTTCTTTGTTCTATATCTATTAGAAATTGGTATTGTAATAGTCTAACAGGGTGTTACTTGAACAATTGTTTTTGTTTGTAAGACCAATATACATCAAGTATGCAAGATATGAAATCATTAAACAACATGCAATTAACCAGTGGAGCATAGTTAAATATTCAAATAACTAGTATTCCAAATAATCAACAATGCACAATTAAATACTTAAATTGAAGATACATGTAACTTATACCCTATAGAAGTTCAAGACTGAGATATTTGCACTCAAGATCCCATAAAACATAATATAGAAATATTCCATGAACCAGTCTTTAATAGATCCCATCAAGAATTATATAAAAATATCCCATGAACGAGTCTTCAAGAACTCCCATAAAGCATAGTATAAAAAGATCCCATAGACAGTTCTTCAATAGATCCCATCAACCAGTCTTCAATAAACAATGGGGAACTTGCACCAAGGATTTATTTTCCATCGAACCAATTAAACTAACTTCGTAGGTGTTTCCCCCAAGCAGGGATCGATCTCAATGAGGTAATTAAATCATATTTCATAGCATATTTGGTGAATCCAACCCCAAAGGTAATATAGAACAAATAAACCAAGATTATAATAGTCCAGGTGAGGTGTGGTGGAGAGGATCCTAGACTTACAACACCCCCAACTCCCATATGATTACTATGCGAAGGGTTCTTACAATCACTTTNTTACTACCACATTCAGTTGGTGATCATAACTATAATGTCGGTGGAATATTTCTCTACAAGGATCTAACTACCACCTTCAATTGGCGATCACAATCACATAGCAATGGCATCCCACAATTTGTGCCCAATGAAAATAGTACAAGGAGATACGCATATTGATATTTAGTTCCTCCTCATGTTGCAGATACACTCCTAGCCCCTTAATCCAAAAAAACCTCACTGGTAGAGACATTTTTTTGTCCAAATCACCATTATCATGACACAAGTGTATCAATACTACTAAGTTCTTGTAATGTTCCCAATTAGGATAGGAGGGAATTTTGTATATTTTAGACGAAATTTTTTTATTTCTTCTTATATGAATATGTTTTTAACTTCTTATAGATAGTTTTCCCAATGAGGAATATTGTCAAACATATATCATAGATTTATTACACAAAAATGGAGGAGATAATAATGGAATCTTATTATGGAGGAAAAACTCCAAAAATTAGTACAATTATGTATGCTAGATGTAATAACAACTTGAAAATACTACTAATCACACAAATCTAATGGATTCCCAACAACTACACAATCTACTATATAAACACAAAAGAAAAACCTATAATGATGCCAACCTATGGTGTCCATTGATCCAAGAAGCACCAAGCCTTACTATGTTCTTCTCTAGTAATGTTGATATGCATTCAACCCCCTCCTGAGCTCCTCATAAAGCCAGTCCAACAGATGGTTGCAAAACCCAATTTGCATAGGTCCTCACAAGATGACTATGGGGAGTCTAGCAGGGCCTTGTGGAAAAACGTGTGATCAACCCACGGGGATGACCCCTTTCATAGATGTACGAAACCCTCCTAGCACATGTGGATCTGAAGCTCGACCTCTTCTTAAAAATTACCACAAACACCATGCGCAAGACGATATTATTCCCAACTCCCTCTAGTATAAAATAAAACACCAAATGAACTCAAATGAGAACTTCAGATGAATCTTACTCTTGTCTAGCTAGGTTTCATATTGCACCATTGAAATTAAACCTACAGTGGAAGGGTTTTTCCCAAAACCGCAACGAAAACATTGGCTACAAGAACACTCGATAATATATTAAATCATAATGCCAAGGGGAATGGTTATTCCTCTATTTATCCTTTCTTTGGACCTTCTATATATTTANACCAAATCAAATATTCAGTTTATTTTCCCTCCAATTCCATTTAAATATGATTGTTTATTTTATTTAATGTCACTTTTATGATTTGTCATTTTTTTTACCTAGTGACACCAAATAAACCTCCTTGAATCCCCTTTTTTCCTTGTTGACTATAGCCTATTAAAGTCATATAGGATATTGAGTCATACTCCATCATAATCAATTGGAAGGGGACATCACATTCCTCCCTTCCCATGATTTCTTATCCTCAAGCAATTCCAGATGAAGGTGCTGCAAGATATGCTCCCCTTCCTAGGTAGAATCTTCTGTAGGAAATCATCTCCATATTGTTAGCATTAGAAGTCACTCCTCGATTGCTTGCAGGAGCAGAGCCCAACGCCCATCAGTTTTATGTCACGATTTGTTTATGAAGGGTGATCAAATGGAGATAACGGCTCTAGGAGGTATCACTCTAACTCAGGGACTGAGTCTGGTTCAAAAGGACAGAGGAGGTCTGGAATCCTAACTTCAGCCAGTGGTTTGATTTAAACATGAAAAGGTGGAAGACTTAGGAGAAAGTGGACAAACAGCTCTGGGCATCAGGCTTGCAGCAGTTTGCAGAGGAAAAACTCCAAAAACAGGATCCTCCTGGTTCAGGGCTTCAAGAAGCTGAAAGAGGACTTGAGTGAATCCTCCAATTCCAAGTCATTCAGCGCTAAGAGAATTACAGGGACTGATTAGAGGCTCCATAACTATTACAGTGATCCATTACAACATCATCCTATAATAGTTACAACTCGACTGGATCCTCCAATTCTGAGCTGCTCTAATACAGTGTAAACAAAGATATGATAGAAACTGGCATTCATAAGGC
>JASDQU010354081.1:1833-12062 GCA_032191745.1 Picea mariana
GGTATGTATTATTTAGAAATAGAAGTATGTATTCTGATTATATATATTTATTTGCTGACGTATACTTATGAAGTTTTTTCTTTCAATGGAAGATCATGTAGCTCATTAGGGTGAACTGTAAGAGGAACAAATGACATAATCAATGAACACACCAATTTTCACAGCTAGACAAACAGGTAAAGAGAAATATTGTAATGTTATTCAAAATAATGAAATAGTTCTTTCAATAATATTTTATCATATCAATATGACCATTTTCGTTGTTGCAGTTGACACCCATTTGCAGCTACCTCCACGCCCTACTCATCGACGTACCATAAGTATGGTACATGAGGGAATGGAAATACAATCAACAAAACTAGGAAAAGGCGCAAGAAATACATTGACAAATGAGGATGATGATATCCCACTCATGGGTTTTAAAAAAAAGAAAAAAGAAAAAAAAAATTGTTTGTATAAATTTATGATGAACTTTCATGGAAATAGTGACGAAAATCCCAACCAAGTTAAAAAACCTATTTGTGGCTATATCGATGAAATTTTGTGGAAATATCGACGAAAATCACGCCCTATTTAAAAACAAACATGAAAATAATGGAAACGTGGAAAACATTCGTGGAATAATCTTCCCTTATGTAGTAGTGTTGAATCACAAGACATTGGATCTTTTTGGCCCCACCATTTGCACAAGCTGGAATGTACAAGATAGAAATTTGAAATATAAATTGATAAGCCATATGGTAAACTTGTTTGGAAATACATTAAACAAAAAATTGGTCACCCATTTAGCTGGCAAGATTTTGAAATATACCAGGGCCCAGTATAGGAAAAGATTGGAAGAAAACCTCAAGTATGAGCACCTTCCCATGGTTTGGGAACAAGAGTGGAAGGAACTGATAAAGGATGCAAAGGAGAATTTTCTAAAAAGACGAGGAAAATAAGCATGACCTGGTAAAGAAAGGTATGACACATATCATATTTTTAGTGAAATATGCTCAATTTTGTTTTTTTTGTTGTTTTAAATAACAATTGTGACATCTAACATATTTCAAAATTTTCATAGGCTACCTGACACCTCCAAAGAAACAAAGGCTAGAATGGAAAAACACGAGCAACATAAACTGGGCTAGGGTGGCTACAAAAAAAATAGAGAACAAATCATAGAATTAAATGATTAATTTTGGAAAATATTTATTTAACAGTAGCAAACAAATAATTGTTTTATTACAATAAATTTTAATGATGTTATGTTTTACAGGGAAATACATTCAAATCCTCTGCCACTGAGGAAGACCTAAATCTTGGTTTCAAGTTTGGTTTTCAAAGTTTGGTTGAATAACGAAAAATCTTGGGGAAGATGTCAATGTCCCCAATTATGCAAATGTAGGTAAATAATATCAGTAAGGCCATCATTTTAGTATACTTGTAAAATATATTCATGATTGATTATATCACCAATAACTAAATGTTTATGTTATTTTAAGGAGGATAGAAACCGAAGCAATGAGGGTAGAGTTACTCATGAATAAATACCAGTTGAGAGTGGGGAGGGCCTGTTGCATGATATTGGGTAGCATACTAACCATTCAGGTATGTATTATTTAGAAATAGAAGTATGTATTCTGATTATATATATTTATTTGCTGACGTATACTTATAAAGTTTTTTCTTTCAATGGAAGATCATGTAGCTCATTAGGGTGAACTGTAAGAGGAACAAACGACATAATCAATGAACACGCCAATTTTCATGGCTAGACAAACAGGTAAAGAGAAATATTGTAATGTTATTCAAAATAATGAAATAGTTCTTTCAATAATATTTTATCATATCAATATGACCATTTTCGTTGTTGAAGTTGACACCCATTTGCAGCTACCTCCACGCCCTACTCATTGACGTACCATAAGTATGGTACGTGAGGGCATGGAAACACAATCAACACAACTAGGACAGGGTGTAAGAAATACATTGATAGATGAGGATGATGATATTCCACTCGTAGGTTTAAAAAAAAAATAAAAAAATGTTTGTATAAATTTATGACTTGTATTTTGATCACTATCGTTATTAATATGAATGATGTTTTATATGACATGCCTCCTTATGCATGTATGTTTATATGTTTATATGTCTTGATGAATTGCCTACTTATGCATGAATGTTTATATGTTTTCTATGTAAAATAAATCATTTATTGGGAATGGGGAATTGAGAGCGATGTGAGGGGGGGCAAGGGCCATATGAGTTTCCACCTCCACGTGGTTGGCCCTATTCAGTAGAGAATAACCTATTCTCTAAACAAAGAGAAGACCATTAAGGTATTCCACTTTAGTATTTCTAGAGTCTTTTACATGTTTAAATGCATGCTTATTTTCTTATATATTATTTACTCATATAAAAATTGTGTCTTAGATGATTTCTGTAGGTATTGGCGATGGAAATGCAACTTGTGGACAAATCTTATCAAGTTCTATGGGAATATGGGCCCGACGAAAGAACATTGATAAGGTATGGGTTTTGATGTGTTTTTTATAGTCTAGTTATCCCATTACTTTTATTCTATTAGTAATGGTATGCCTATGGTTTTATCCCATTGGTTTTATTCTATTAAATGGTAGGCCCATGGAAACTCATCTGTCTTACTGAAACAAATATTCATTGAAAAATATGAAATGTGAAAGTATTTGCAATTACTCTTGACCCAAGATCAAGATTCTCCAATGTGAATTTATTACCATGAAGAAATGGCTTTGTGCAGATCTAGTTTCACATCTCTAAAGCATCCTCAAACATAGCATCTAAATCTAGAGAAAAACTCTCTATGAGAAATAACGAGAAATTAAAATCATGAGCGACGAAATAAAATAAAATAGAATCAATATCAAAAGGAATTACATTCAAATTGAACCATTCTTGTTGAATGCAGTTCACATTTCATGAATTTAAAGTAAACAATCGTCATCTCTTCCAAACCTATACAGGGAGAAAAAACCCAACAAACAATCTTATTTTATTGCATTAGTAATGTATGATCTCTTAAAAATATTCCACTATGAAATTATGCCCTTAAAGAGCTTGCTAAGATGACTTATACCAGACTCTGTAACCTTTAACAAATTCATAAGATTGCTCATAAATATGTCTATTGTATACCAACAATGTTGAAGAATTTGTGCATTACATGAGTGTTAAAATTTAGTCTTTTCTAGACTGATATAACTGTTGATATATATGTTGCTACTCGTAGGCTGTATAAGCTAATATTCACATCATGTGTAATCTTATACTCCTATCCTATGTATGCTACAAATCGTAACCTGTATCAGCTGTTATTCACAACTTGTGTAAGTTGCAACTTGTAGCATGTATCAATTGATATTCACAACATGTGTATGTTGCAACTCGCAGCCTGTATCAGTTGGTATTCACAACCTATGTAAGACGTAACTTGAAGCCTGTATCAGCTGATATTTGTATCCTATGTAAGATGCGACTTGTATCATGTATCAACTTATATTCATAGCCTTTGTCAGCTGCAACTCGCATCCTGTATCAATTGATATTCATAGCCTGTGTACGTTGCAACTCTGAGCATGTATTAACTAATATCCGCAGCCTGTGTAAGATACAAATAACATCCTATATCGGATGATATGAAAATTTGATTTTGTGTGTACTAAGTTGTAATATCATCAGGTATTTTCTCTTATTATAGGTCTACTTGGATAATCATGTCTTTCTTCGTATGTAATATTTCAACTTGATTATGAAAATGTTGATTACTGATATGATTGCTTACCTTTTTATTATTGTTTCGATGATTGCATACCTTTCTATGATCATTTCTATGATTAAGTGTTCTAATTGGATATGACCAATGGTCCTTTAATCGACCGATATGCTACCTCTTTATTGACTGATATGTTGCCTCTCTATTAACTGATATATTTCCTCTCTATTAAATGATATACCAACACTGTCATGGAGAAAATTATCCCTACCTTTGCTAGACACCTACGTTGCAACTTGTAATGCATGCATTCCATGCATGTCACTTGTTATGTATGGATTACATGCATGCAACTTGAATTTTACAAATTGAGTTTAACAACTCATTCAACATGACTCTTTACTTGACCTTTTTCAACTTGAGTTTAACAACTCATTCAACTCGAATCTCAACTTGGAAATTCAAATTTCACTTCATGGTGGATAATGTTACATGTGCCAATGCACTAGATCAATACATTTACATCACTTGCAATATCAAGAATATTGTTTGTTTCTAGCTCATAGGAATTTTATGTTCAACCTAACTTTTGCTAGATGCCTTGACATTTTCTCATGGCTCACAAGGCTTGACTAGACTCATAGAGGTTGTACATTCTCCATGAATTTTTCACTAGTTTTTCTATGCTCACAGAGGTTGTACGTTCCCCTTGACTTTTACAGTAGATTGTCTATGCTCACAGAGGTTTTACGTTCCCTCTCACTTTTTCACTAGACTTACATATTGACTCTTTTGTTTTTCTTAGCTAGACTTAGAAGATCATATAACATCTCGTTCATCCAGACTTTTGGTTTGACCCATAGAGGTTGTACGCTCCCCCCAACTTTTGCCAGTACCTCACAAGACTGGTTGATTCTCCAAATCTCTCTGGCTAGCAATTTTTTTTTTAAACCTACATTCCTCATCTATATAGAGAACAATCGTCATGGTGAATATAACATTCTCGTGGAAAAAAATATTTTCATTTCTGTTTTTCCATGAACATTCATCTATCTAGCGGTGAATGATCATGGAAAATATAACATTCTCATGGCAACAAAAAAATTTCATTTGTTTTTTTCCATGAACATCTGTCTATATAGTGACACAAAATAATGGAAAATATAACATTCCAGTGGAAACAAAAAAAATTTCTTTTGTGTTTTGCCATGATTTTTCATCTATATAGAGACAAAAAATTGTGGCAAATATAACATTCTAGTGGCAAAAACAATATTTCATTTGTGTTTTTCCATGATTTTTTGTCTATATATACACGAAAAATCATGGCAAATATAACATTCTCATGGAAACAAATCATTTGTGTTTTCCCACGATTTTTTGTCTATACAGAGATGAAAAATCATGGAAAATATAACATTCTCGTGGCAACAAAAAATTCCTTTTGTGTTTTACCATGATTTTTTGTCTATATAGCGATGAAAAATCATGGAGAATATAGCATTCTCTTGGCAACACAAGTGGATGTTTGTCGCTATATAGACAGAGTGTTGTCACTATATAGACAAATGTTTAAAAAAAAAATGGAAGAAATGATTAACAAACGAATGACACATGATAGCCACATTTCGTTTATATTTCCACGATGAGTTTTGGATCATTGATAGAGAGACGAAAAAAGATCCACAAAAAAAAATACTCGCTTTTGTGATAAGTTCAAAGAAAAAGTGCTGCAATAGAAATGAGAAAACATGGAAAATTTGATCATATTTAGTAGTGCAATAATATAATGTTAATGATCAATCTTGGATCTTCATGCTAATATTTAGTATTGGGTTGTTGGTCATGTATATATAAGTCGACTTGGCTACAGGGTTGTTCTTGTGTAAAGCAAGAAGGTATGATGTTGATTGTGTATTAGGTGTGGACCAAGGTTAGGCATGTAACCTTTTATTCTAAATAAATAAGACAAAAAAACGACAATGTGCTCAAGAAATGTTGGTTTTCCCATTTGGGTTTTTAGGGTAAAAAATAAGTGTATTGTGTTTTCTTTGTCATTTGTTTTCTAGATTAAATATGTCTTCCTCTCTTCTATTAGGTTTAACATGGAAGTATAATTTCCTAACATGTGGTATTAGAGATTGGTTTAACAAACCTTATTTTTGAGCTAAAACATAGGTCCAGTAAGAGTTGTAAGTCATATATCTTTAAATTTGTTCTTAAGGAATTGCAAGTAGCTCGAGAATAGAGATAAAAAATTCAATGAAAAAAATTTCAAGCTTTGGAAGCTTAAAATTGAAGATCTCCTTGTAGATCAAGAACCATGGGAAAAATTCTATCCACATACCATTCTTATAGGTATGTTGAAGGAAGAATGGGAGAAACTCAAGAGAAGGGAAAGGAGTATGATTATACTTTGTCTTGCAGATTTGGTGTTGTTGAATGTCTCAAGTGAAGACTTGGCCAAGAAATTGTGGGACAAGTTCGGAAGATTGTATTAGTCAAAATACCTAATAAATAATTTGTGCCTTAGAAAGAGAATGTATCTTCTAAGGATGAGTGAGGGAAATTCAGTAAGTGATCCTTTAAATTTGTTTAATACAATAATAAGCAAGCTATCTTATTTGGATTTTAAAATCACCGAGGAGGAGAAATTTATTATCCTATTATGTTCTTTGATAGACTCCTGGGATTGCTTAGTCATGGTTATAGGGAGTAATTCAACCACAATAGTTCTACAATACATAGTTGAATCTCTATTATTAGAATAAATGAGAAGGAATAACATGGAAGGATTGACCAAACATGATTTAATGGTGAGGGGTCGATCGATTGACAAAGATAAAGGAAAATTCTCTAGTAGAAAGTCTAAGTCAAAGGGTAGATCTAAATCTCATGTTCAGTCAAAAATATGATGTTGGAAATGTGGTAAAGATGGGAATTATAAAAGAGACAACATGTCGAAGTAAATGGAAGTCAGTACAAGATCCGATGAGAAGAATTCTATTGAGCGAAAGACTACTCTGGATAAAGTGCAATATACCCATCCACCCAGGTTGGGTCATGCCACGCAAAAATTCTATGCTATGATACCAATTTGTAGCATACCAATCCTTAGACCGCTAGGGTATGCCACTTAAAATCAATTTCATTTCATGTGTGTGTGTGTGTGTGTGTGTATAAATTTAAGTAGAAAAATATATTATGCAAATACACAAATTCATGCAGAAATAACAATAAAAATATAGATGCAACATACACAAGCAAAACCCATAAACATAAAAACATGTATAATATACATCATGTAAATTAACACACAATTGATACTTATATTTGATATAAGACCAAAAAATATGTGAAGACCTTCCATGATCCTCCCATACTTATACCATGGTACTCAGAACTGTCAGTAGTGGCTCACCCCCGAGTTGGGACTAAACTCCACCCGAGTAAAGGGATTTCTAACCAGGCGGATGCTACATAGACAACATGAAGGATTTTTTCCCAGGTGCCAACTCAAACTAACAACCTACATTCTCTCATTCCCCACATGTTTGTCCCACCCTAGGAAGTATTCCCCTTCTCTTCTCAACATCCTTTTGACTACCCCACTTCCCTTATAGGGCTTTAGAAATAGGCTAGAAGGGAAGTTTCAAATCACTCTAGTTGTAGTTGGTCTCCCTCAGGAAATCAATTCCCAACAATTCTCTCACATGGAGAGAGTTTCTCATGGGCCTGACAACCTACTTCTTCAATCCATGGGCCTGAAAACTTGCCTCTTCAGTCTAGTGCTTAAGTCAAATAGGTACAAGTGATGGAAACAACAAAGTTTGAGTAAGGAACGAAGTATGACAAAAACCACGTTCAGGAAAGGAACACTAATGGAATAAATGACCTTCATATAAGGTGCAGTACTAGCTCAAGTAAGGTACAATACTGGTTCAGGTAAGTTACAGGAGATAGCATCTGAAACCTTCAGGTAAGGCACATGCGTTGCTCATAATAGGTAAGTATGGGGTATGGCTAAAGGCATGTGTGTAGGCTCTAGAGGTTAGACTGATGGAGAGCCTCAAATGAATCACTGAGTGAGTCATGAATGGGAATAATGGTGAATGGTATAATCCCCCCTGAGAATGATGAACCTCCCCCCAAAATACACTAAGTTTCCCAAATATATCTGCATGTCCCCTACTGGACACTTGTCATCATGAAGCTTCATGACTTCCACTTGTAATTTGTTCCTTTCCCAAAGGAACTTATGATAACATATGATATATCCATAGCTTATTCTTTTAGGAATAATATTATAATATTCCATTGGATCTAATCCCTCTAGCTTAGCAAATTTCCCAGTCTCTTAGCCCCCCCTTCCCTTCCTAGTGGAGTTTAGTCCCCCATACTCTTTTATCGTTGCTTGTCTACATGGAACGATGTATTTTATTAATGATATGAGTGTTTACGTATAAAAAAATAGGCTCAATGACCATTAACATCTAGGCCCTCCGACCTAATAATCACATAAGCCTTGTGGCCTATAATAACCTGGCTCACTAGCCTATAAAACATGTTTACATTTAATTTTACAATTGGGGATCGGTCTTGGGGTGTTACATTTCCCTCCCTTTATCTATTGTTCAACATTATTTTCATCATCCCTATGACCGTTAATGATGTAAACCTATCTGCTGCCTTCAAAGGGGTCAGTGGCCTAAGTTCCTGAAGAGATTACGAAGAAGAACTTTTTCCTGAGAAAAGAAGTTGCATTTTCCTTTCTAAAAACCATATAAAAAGGGAAGTTTGTAGGTTGCATTATAGCTAGGGTGTGAGAATGCCTGATTCTCGCAGGATGCATCATAGCTAGGTTGCAAAGAGTTTGCAGTCTGCTCTATAGGCAAGCTACGAGAATGCTTATACGTGGAAAAAACGAGCATTTTCTTGAATCTTCTAGAAGGAGAAACTTCCATGGTGTGGTGGCATCCAAATGGTTTGGATCTTACTCTCTTTCATGATTTAGTGGGATCATCCTAACCTCCTCACCTTATCCTCTTCATCTTATAAAAGGAGAGGAGCTCTTATGGAGAGGGGCTAAGTTGGATTTGGCTTGGAATTATTAGCTTGGGTGGAGTGTCTTTGAGTTTTTCCTTTGTCAAGATAGATTGTGAATATTATCAGATCTATGCTCTTAGAATTCTTGGAATGGAAGTGTGTGGGGAATGAAGGATAGTTGGAAGGGACCTTACGACATCAAGGTGATGTTTGTAATCTCTCTTTCACATTTAATATGATACAGTAATATGATTATTTCCTATAAAGCTTGTTGTGTTTTAATGTATGACTCCTTGATCACATTTATAGGTTTATATTGAGTTTATGCTATTGCTATCGCTTTGGTTGGTTGTGTTATTTTACAGGTTCATCATTGTATGAGTGTTGGAATGGAACTAGGATGGTGATGGCGAGAGGAAGCGACATTTAAATTGTATGTCACCTATCCCTCTTTATCTAGTAAATTCGATATTTAAAACTTAAGGAAAGCATCATGTTGTGGTGTGTTTTGTTCTAGATCTAGCTGGATCTAGGGAGATCAGTTAGTGTTCGCACCTACTGATTTGTCCTATAAAAAAATTGATGACTCTATTGGGGACATTAGGTGCAGACAAATCGGTATGTGTGGACACTAACTGATCTCCCTAGATCCACCTAGATCTAGAACAAAGCACACTAGAACATGACGCTTTCCTTAAGTTTTAAATATAGAATTTACTAGCTAAAGAGGGATAGGTGACATACCATTTAAATGTCGCTTCCTCTCGCCATCACCATCCTAGTTCTATTCCAAAACTCATACAATGATGAACCTGTAAAAGAACGCAACCAACCAAAGTGACAGCAATAGCATAAACTCAATATAAACCTATGTACGTGATCAAGGAATCATACAATAAAACACAACAAGATTTATAGGAAAGAATCATATTATTGTATCATATTAAATACGAAAGAGAGATTACAACCATGGAATTGATGTCGTAAGGTCCCTTCCAACTGTCCTTCATTCCCCACACACTTCCATTCCAAGAATTCTAAGAGCACAGATCTGATAATATTCATAATCTATCTTGACAAAGGAAAAACTCAAAGACACTCCACCCAAGCTAATAATTATGAGCCAAATCCAACGTATCCCTTCTCCATGAGAGCTCCTCTCCTTTTATATGATGAAGAGGATAAGGTGAGGAGGTTAGGATGATCCCACTAAATCATGAAAGTGAGTAAGATCCAAACCATTCGGATGCCACCTCACCATGGAAGTTTCTCCTTCTAGAAGATTCGAGAAAACACTCGTTTTTCCCACGTGTAAGCATTCTCTCACCCTGCCTATAGAGAATAATGAAAACTCCTCACAATCTAGCTATGATTCAGCCTATGAGAATCAGGAATTCTCGCACCCTAGCTATAATGCATCTTGCGAACTTCCTTGTTTATAGGGTTTTTA